>OY978530.1:7772853-7967853 GCA_963854835.1 Megamerina dolium
ACCCCGATGAAGATAAATTATATTACGGATTTTTAAAAAGTCAGCCAAAGTAACTCCTAAAATAGCGGTAAATTTGTCAAAAATATGATCATAAAAACGCAGACCAAAAGCATATCGAATCGCACTGCTGAATGCTAATGTAAGTTTACGTTGAGATGTGGAATCCAATTTACTATAAATAACACCGAGGTATATAATGTGGGGAACTAATATTTGTTTTACCAAGTTACCACTAACTGAAGACGGAGAGTATTCAGCTGAAAAGCGAAGGGAACGTTTAGTATAATATATTTTAGAGGCGACTCGAGTAACGTGGTCACAACACGTTATGTTCGAGTTAATCGAAAAACCGAAGCTCACAACAGTATCGACAAGTTGAAGTTATGAATTCCCAATTAAGATTAGAAATTTAATTCTATGTAGGAAATATCTGGGATTTCAAAGGGTTAGTTTACAACTTGTTCTTGTCTGCTCACGTGTTAATGGACTGGAGGTCAGCATTAAGTTTTGTGATCATACCATCAACCTCAGTAGGAATTGCGGATATATATATATATATATATATATATATATATATATATATATATATATATATATAAATATATATATATATATATATATATAAAAAAAAAAAAAAAATATGTGGCACTTAAAGCCCCAAAGGGCTCTTTGGCCGAGCTTCTCTTCTATTACTGTTGTGCGTCTTAAATTTTGGACAGTATTAGAATGGACCTACTTATTTTAGCCGGTTCCGAACGGCAGAACACTTGTGACATCACTTTTTCTGAGCTTTGTAACAGAGTTCTTTTTAGAAGCTTTTTCATGGCAAGTTGTTACTGTCGGAAGAATTGCCAATTGCTTGCCGACAGGTGGGTACCATTCGAAAGAAAAATCTTTTCGATATAAAATTTGTTATGCATCAGCCGGGTATTGAACCACGACCTACAGATCAGAAGGCGAACACACTAACCACTGAGCTACGGCACCCATATATATATATATATATATATATATATATATATATATATATATATATATATATATATATATATATATATATATATATATATATATATATATATATATATATATATTATCAATATACATATATATATACATACATATATATATATATATATATATATATATATATATATATATATAGTTTCTTTTTTTTTTAGTATATCGTTAAACTTGGCACTTGGCAACACTATACTTACGTGCCTTATTCCCCAGGAGCCACTGAAGCTTGTCACTGCCATTATTATTAATGTCTGCACACATAATAACACTAACAACAACAGCAAGAATTGACTTACCGTTATTCAAAATGCAATTTCAAGAGTAAATCAACCAGTCGTCAAACAAGATCACGACAACTGTGACCACGTTTCGAACTTCTCAACTTCATTAAATTACAATTAAAAACCAATAATAGAATAATAATAATAATAGTAATAATAATAATAATATGATCAACGTAATAATCCACTGAAAAATGACAAAAGTGCAAAAATGTGATTTTGCATCCTTGCACACCCCTAACCTAAGAGCAGCACAAGACATCTGGTGTGAATTGAAATTAACTGAACTGAAAGGCTAAACAATTCAAAATATAACAGCTACATATGCTAGCCACTCCATTATTGTTTGAGATTAACATTGTATTGATGAGTACTTATTCAGCAGGGTGTAGGAAGATACAAGCAGAGTTTGGGGGAGATATATATAGCGCACATGTAGTGCGTTACATCGAAATGCGTTAACCAGAAAACAGAGGGCGAAAAATTGCAATAAAAAAAAATTAAATAATAAATAAATAAATAAATAATCAAAATGAAAGGGGCACCCCTGCTGAGTGTTTGTGCATTTCAAGCTGCTGAAGTTACGGCTATTTATTCTTAACGTTGTTGTTATTATTATAATTATAATTATTACACTCTTGAAGTTATATACAGATTTCTAACGTTTTCGATAAGCTAAACACTAGCATTCGATATGATGCGGCTCATAGCTAGGGCAATAACTAGTTACTTGGTAACATGTATAATTTATTTTTATCTCCCACTTGCGTTAGGTATGGTATAGTGCACGATTTTCGATTTTGATTCGCAGATCTTCCATATTTTGTGCGATTGTATAAAAAGTACACAAGCCAAAAAGTGGAAGCGGTGAGGTCGAAGGACTCTCGCATCCAGAGGTAAAATGTATTCTGTTAATGTCCAACATTAAAGAGGTTTTCCTACAAAAGTTAAGATTTTATGAAAGCGACTACCACCGAGGTGATTCAGGAGAGATTAATATGTTCAGGCTTATTTTTACTCCAAGCCATTTTTCCTGGACATACTTATTCCCTATTTCCTCCCCTAAGGGTGTTTGCATACAAAATGCCATTCTAATTGAACAGAAATAGATAATGATTATCCTATTAAGTATTCTAAAATATTGTTACGTGTTTGTTTTGTTTGCGTTTAATTCTATTTGAATTAACCTTGTTCGAATACTGGATTCTGTTAATGATAACTGCAACACTTATTTTATACAACTATATACAGCAACAATTTATTTAATAAACTCTGTTTACAATCAACTCTGTCTACGATCAACTATTTACAATAACACTTTAATGTACTTGCAACTTTTGCCTCTGTATCGATGTTTGCGCAATCATGTTCGGAATCAAATTGATTTGCACTTGTCAACACTGGCTCTATTTATACTCCGTTGGGAACACCCCAGAATCTTCCTTTATCTAGATTCTTCTCTTTATTTCTCGTTGGCTTGTTCTGGTTATCGCTTATTACTTTTGTTGACATTCGTTTCGATGCTGCCAACATTCCTGTCAGTCACAATAGTGATGAGTAACCAACCATCGATACTCGTTACAATATGAATAAAATTAATTTTTGTTTCTTTTCGAGCGACTGATATATCATGCAGTTGGTGCTAACGTCGTGAAGAAAGAATTGTATATACTTCTCGCTCCGGCACAACACGCTATAATCCGCTAATAATTTAAATCCTCTTCCGGCAGCATAGCTGACAACGTATAATCTACGCTCAATCTCTTGTGATTGTTGATAATCTTCTCGCACTGGCTAAGTTTCTGTTTCCGTAGAAATGAAATCTGTTAATAATCAGAGTCTGAAAAAAATGGATGTCTCAGGCGTAAAGAAATCGTTTAAATCTTTCGCTATAAATTTGTCAGTAACTTATTCTGATCCGAATATAACTCTTTTTTCGCAGTCAATCGACAATTCTTTGTGGAATTCAGAGGATAACGTTTCCCACATCAAAAGGTTAAACAAGGGGTGCCACAAGGAAGTTTACTGTCACCCATTCTCTTCAACTGGTATAAACAACAATACCACCAACTAATTAACATGCATGCGTATTCATGAATATGAAAATTCCATGTTCTGTTACAACAACAACAACTCCATCGGTGATAACACCTCACTGACCAAATTAGTTAATTAGTTAAAAGTCCCATTAAATGAGACATTTATACTGATGTAGAGGTATAACTCATCTTTAACAAAAAATTTTCATTTAATGAAAACGATTTTCTTTTAAATTAAAAAAAAACTCTGAAATGATAAAAAAATATCTCTCTTATCATTTGAGCCTGTGCACATAACAGATTTTTACAGGATTTTATAGGAAACACTATTAAATTAGTAAGATAATAGAAATTTATATCAATCGTTTTTGTTTTTATTTATTTATTATTTGTCGAATAACCTACCAATTATCTAGAACCATTTTCCTTGCCTAATTCGTGTGCTATGTATGGGTTCAGTTGCAGAATTCTTCCACTTTTTTCCTCATAATAATATCACTCGTTATTTCAAGCATGTCTTTGTAAGCTATAGTTCACATTTCGAGTTCGTCAATAGTTTGTGGAGCCAATATGGACACCCTTCTGCTTGCCCACTTGCACTCTATGTGCGCGCTCTTTTCGCACATACTACTCATACAAATGTAATCTCCCACGTCAGGACCTATTTTGCTGAGGTGAAATTGACATGCTCTGTTTAGTACGGACTGAGACGTGGTTTCACTAACCATTGTTAATTTCAAAGATGTCTTTGAAAGTTCACAATCTTTTCCATTTCGATATATCAAGATTACTTAACAAACTTTCGACATTTTCCATCTAGCAAAGTCATCCGCAGCCTTATTTTTTTCGGTAAATGTAACGGTAACGGTACTCGCCCACATAAGAGTAATCACATTACAGCGAGCACACCTCTTTTCTGAATTCATTCGTACGCCAATTTATAGTACATTGTAGGTCGTTTCTCGTGCTTGTCGTTGCTATTAAATCCTATAAATTTAGTAAGCAAAAACGTAATAGAATATTATACTTAAGATGATTTTAGAAGATTTATCACTGAGTGTATGCGTAATAAAACTTATATATTCTGTTTGGGCAACTGAAATTATCGAATCGCATTTTGATGTTACGTGAAATTTGAGCCCCTACAGACTGGATGACATATCCCAATATATCAGTCTGTTGGATAAGTAATTCATACCACTTTCGGTTTCAAGCAATGAAGCACATTTAAGCACATAACCAAAATGTTTAATTATATGTACAATATATTGTATGTATTTGTACATTTGTGTCGAAATTATTTTATCCAACATTAATTCATTCGATTTATTACTATACAGCGAAATAACTATACTGCCACAAGTACCAAATGATAATTTTAAAGATTATGGATGTTGTATTCGGACTCATCTTTAAAATATATGATATTCTGCAAAAATATAATTGCCGTTGCTGCAATTGTATTCCAAAAAACTACGTTTGTTGTAACAGGGTTCCAAAAATTTTTTTTTTATCAGTTCACGCAAATTGTGGGGCCTCTTTTCTTATGTACGGGACCGAGAACACTGAGCCTCCATCATCAGCCATGCTTTCATCCGACCATATTCTGCTTATGAGCTGGTGCATGCAGGTGAGCAGCTCATCGCCTCCGGTTTTAAACACTTCGGCCGGCAGGCCAATAGCACCTGCAGCTTTGTGGTTTTTCAGTCTAGAATTGACGTCATCATTGTCGGGTGGAGGAACATCTATACCAACATCCGTGATTAGGGAACTCGAGAGATTTCCTCCAATGGTGCGATTGTTTGAGGCCTCGCCATTCAGTAAGGTGGAGAAGTGTTCCCTCAATAAGCTCAGTACACTCTGGATATCTGAAACCATATTCCCATTGTTGTCACGACAGGAAGAGGCTCCGAGGTTTAAACCATCAGTAAGGCTAATTTTCGATTCTCATTCCTGTCTCCACACATCTCGATCTCCTTACACTCGCGTTTTTCTAGGTTTCTCTTCTTACGCCTGAAAAGACGTCTTTCTGTACTCCACTTCTCTCTTGACCGCTCCTTAACAGCTCGCGTTGCACCTGCACGCAGGGTTTTCCTGTAGGCGGCGTCTTTCTCTGCGGTAGCGTCGCGACACTCCTCATCATACCGCTCATTCCTCAGAGGCCGATAGAAACCGGTTACTCCTCAGCAGCAATAGTCATGGAGTGGGATATGTGTGTCCACTGTGCGCATGTATCATCAAGAGGAGGAGTGTGTTGCTTAAGCAAAATAAATCAACCAACTAGATAGAGGCACATACCCTATAGAGAAACTGGACAATCCAGGTGGTCCTTATTTCATCTGCGGGGGTCGTCAACAAAAGGGATAGTCCTTAGCCGAGGCACGGTTTGATTTCTTATTGGTGAGAGTTTTTATGTGGTGGATCCCAAGCCCAACGCACAACCTCTAACTGAAGAGGTTTTTGCCACGAACTTGATAAGCATCGATTCTTTTGAGGTAATTTTCGACCACTTTTTGACACATATTGGGCGATAAATCAGCCTTAACGTGACGAATGTTGGTTTTTAGGAGCTCAATCGTATCTAATTCTGTGTGAACCGGTGCGTTGTCTTGAAGAAAGAGCACTTTTTTCTTCTTTAAATATGGTCTTTTTCTCTTGATTGTATCATTCAATTGATCCAATAATGCACGATAATACTTTCATGTGATTGTGGATCCTTTTTCAAGATAATCGATAAGCAATATTCCGAGTGCATCCCAAAATACAGTGGCCATAACCTTGCCAGCCGATTTCACTGCCTTCGCCTTCTTCGGAGCACTTCCACCAGCTTCCACCCATTGTTTCGATTGAGTTTTGGTTTTAGGTGTGTAGTGGTGGACTCATGTTTCATTAACAGTTATTAATCGACGCCAAAAATCAACAGGATTACGCTTTATCATGTCCAAACGCCGCTGTGAAGTGGTCTCTCGAACTCGTTTTTGTTCTACACTGAGCAAACGTGGCACCCATATTGCCGATAGCTTTTTCATATGCAAATGCTCATGCAAAATGTTGAACACACGTTCATATGAGATGTTTACCATTTCAACAATCTCACGCAACTTGACTCGGCGATCACTCATAACGATATCGAGGATTTTCTTGATATTTTCTTCAGTAACCACTTCTTTTGGCGTTCCTGTTGATGGTATTGTTGCAGTGCTTGTTCGGCCGCGTTTAAATTCAGCAATCCAATATTTTACCATGTAATCTGACGGAGCAGAGTCACCGTAATGTTTATCGAGCTTTTCTTTTGTCTCTTTCGCCGCTTTCCCTTTCAAATAATAGTGTTTAATCACTGCACGGAATTCGCTTTTCCATTTTTCAAGAAACACAAAAGTTGGTTACTTCAAACGACTAAAACAAATAAACTAATCGATGAATTTGGATGAACAGACAGATCGTAATTTAAAAAAAAAGTTTTTGTGTTTGTGCTGCCTTTTTCGTACTTAGGTAGCTTCTTTATCAATCCCCCTCGTATATGAGATATAAAAAAATATACCCTAGGACATTGCTGTCAAATTTTCGATCTCGGTATGCACAAAAATCAAAATAAAATATCTTCCATAATTGTTTCCATTGAGTTCATGAATTTATTTATGTATTGGGTTAGTTTTGTAAACGTATTTTCGATAGGGTGGATAGTTAGAGCATCGTCTTTAGACTTTATGCATATTGGTCATACTTTTCTAAATCACTCAACTTTTAGGGTTTGATGTCTCAGATTCAGCCGATATTTTTTTTAAATTCTTTACGTAAATTAAGTTTACACGTGTATCGGGATTTCTCTCGCACAAATTTTTAATCAAAATACCGTTAGGCCAAAGTTTTGAAAAATTACAAAGTTTTGTCAATTTTTGTGTTACTTAAATCTCAATATCTCGGGTTCTACTGGTCCGATTTAGTTCGTTTTACGTCTGTATAACGATAATTCCCTATAATTTAATTTATTATTTTGTAAAAATGTATGGCGCGTTCATTGGTGCTGAGTTAATTTGGTTAATTTGCTCCTCGGGACGGGCATGAAAAAGCCGTTTGAAAATTTCATACAATTTATTATTTATTTATTTTAAATCGTAGAAAAATATAATATATGAAAGAATTAAAGAATATAAAATTGTCTATCAATGTTTATTTTGTTTTACATCAATGTCAATGGATGTAAAAAGATATTGTGATTTAACAAAGACAGGAATTTACAAAACTTTGTCATATTTCAAAAAGTTTACCTAAAGGTATTCCGTTAAAAACATTTTCCGAGAGAAACACGTGTAAACTTATTTTACGTAAAGAAGTTGAAAAAAATTTCGGTCAATTTAAAATTGTAAAATTTTTTTTTTGTCCAAATGCGAATGACCGATGGACAGAATGACCTATATGTTTGATTTATTGATTTCTGCACTGACGATATCCAGTTATCTTATGAGGTTCTTTAACTGTGATTTTGAGGAGAAAAAAATAATGCATTTTAAAAATAAGATGAACTTCACCAGTTTTGAGTGTTTTGCTCAGATTGAAGTTCAATGCGGTACATATGTTGGGGTGTAGTAATTCTTTTTGCCACCATCAAATTCTGCAATTACTTTGCGATATTTGACTTCGCAATAGATTTGCACGTTCAATTCTTCGTTTCTACATTTAAATGCTTCGTTCCTATGAGTTGGGAAATTAAAACATTTGAATTAGGATTGTTGATATTATATCGAAATATCTATGCTGACGATATTTTTTGCTTCCGATACGATAATATCAATATCGATATTTTACGCACATATATCTCCTAGCAGTCAGTGCAGCATTCTCAGAATTGGAAAGAGAGTCGCGTCGGATGGGTCTCACGGTGAACGAGGGCAAGACGAAGTATCTAGTGTCAACAAACAAAGAGTCCCGGCGTCATGGACAGCAAGTCACTCTTGACAACTACGCTTTTGAAGTAGTAAGAGACTTTGTCTATCTTGCAACCAGCATTAACAGCAGTAATGACGTCAGCCTGGAGGTATTGCGAAGGATCACTCTTGCAAACAGGTGTTACTTTGGGCTAAGTAAGCAATTGAGAAGTCGAGCCTTCTCTCGAAGAACAAAAACTATACTCTACAAGTCTCTCATCATGCCTGTCCTAACATATGGCGCTGAAGCCTGGACAATTTCCACCTCGCATGAGCGAATGCTTGGAGTTTTCGAGAGAAAAGTCCTACGCAAGATCTTTGGACCTATTTGCGTTGGTGGCGAGTACCGAATAAGGTACAACCATGAGCTGTACGAGCTGTATGCCGATATTGACATAGTAAAATGCATCAAAATCCAGCGGCTGCGCTGGCTAGGTCATGTCGAGCGAATGGAAGAACACGCTCCAGCTAAGAAGGTGTTATATTCGGAACCCGCTGGAGGACGACGCAGAAGAGGAAGACTAAACCCCTGGTGGAAAAACCAAGTACTGGAGAACCTGACGGTGCTTGGAATTTCTAACTGACGCTAACTAGCAAAGAACAGAGATGGCTGGCGAAGCATGTTATTTTCGGCCTAAATCGATATTCGGTTGTTATGGCCACATAAGTAAGTAAGTAATATCGCCTAGGTACCATAGAAAAGAATTGTGTGCTTTGGCTTACACCATAACTATACTTTATGTATTTATATAGGAACTTTTTTACATCAGTTCAACAAATATGTGGGAGTGAAACTATACAATCGCTTAATATTTGCATTAATGATATCCTTATATTACAAAATAAGTTTTTAAATAGTTTCAAACATTCATACATTCATATTTGAAAACATTACTTAAATCTTTTTTTACGTTCTTTCATTTAGCAACTATACTCACAATTTATAGAGAGTAAAGTAAAATTAATTATAAATAATAAAAGCAGGCTGCTGAATGACAATGTAGAAAAACATGTATTTTTAAAAGGAGAACCATAAATATTTTGAAAATGTAAAATAAGAAATACTGTAAGTTATTCTTCTTTCTTTTAACTGTTATTGAACAAGGATCCTTAAAAATTGCTGCGAAATTTCAAATGTTTGAGTGCAATATGTATCGTTATTTTAAAAACGATAATATCGATACGACGATTTCTTCAATTTCGTCATATCGTCAATTCAATTCTAAATGAATTGCATTATCTCAGGTACATAAATGAGTTGGGGTTTGACATTTTTTGAAGTTAATGTCTCGTTATCACTTGAAAGAAGTGCGCAACTATTTTCAGAACTACTGGGGGCAATGCCTTTTTTGTGAATTTTTGCTGAATGGCATTGTTCTGAATTTTTGAGACTTTTTTTCGCTGTACTACAATAATATCGCTATTAATTGCAATTTGGACAGGAACTGGTTCTGTCCAGGTGACTTAAGAGGACCAAAGCTTTTAAAAGCTCATGCTATAATACTGTATAGTTCGTAGTCATCTTTTCAATGAGCTTTGCCGAAGCGACTGTGTGTCGCTCTGTAAAACATTCTGCGTTTTTGGCTTTGCAGCCGGTAAAGTGAATGTTTAAAATAAGATCCAGGGATTACTTAGTTGTTTTCGCCCAAGTACCATCCGGCTTCTTGATACAAAAGAGACTCTTGTGATGTTTCGATATAATCTCGTTAAATTTCTCTAAACCATTTATATTTTCAATGGTAGAACTGAATTTTTCCCAACTATTGTTCTTGGAGCTCCGCATGGATTTTTTGTATCGTACCTATACTTAAATAATTGCAAACTAGCTTAATTTGAACATTGCCTTCCCTTTTTATTAGTTCCGTTATTTCATTACTCCACCATGGAGAAAAGGTTTTGCTACTGGATTTCAAAGGACAAGTGTTATAATTTTCAGGTGATGTGATATTAATTAAAGAACGCTAACCAGTTTTAAAACTCACAATATTCTTAAACCTAACCTAATTTAGTATTTTCGAATTTCTGTAGGGAGTAGAATGTAGGTTGAAACGGCTCCCACTGTGATCTGAAAAGATTTGTTGTCAGATACATCCAAATAATTTGCTTTAAGTAATTTATTTTCAGTTAGCAACGCAACCTCTTGCACCTCTCTCCAGGCAGCTCCTCAAAAGACACTAGTTGTAAATAAATCATACGTATGTGCCCAACTTACAGAGTTGTAGGCATTATTAACATGGCCATTCCAACCGGCTCTTTCCTTTCTTTCTTCCATTCGCTCGACATGACCTAGCCAGTGCAGCCGCTGGATTTTGATGCGCTTTACTATGTCAATATCGGCATACAGCTCGTACAGCTCATGGTTGTACCCCCCAACGCAAATTGGTCCAAAGACTTTGCGTAGAACCTTTCTCTCGAAAACTCCGAGCATTCTCTTATCTGAGATGGAAATTGTCCAACCTTCAGCGCCTTGTGTAAGGACAGGCATGTTGAGGAGCTTTTCGATCTTCGAGAGAGAGCCCGACTTCTGAATTGCTTAATTAGGCTAAAGTAGCACCCGTTTACAAAAGTGACGTTATTACTGATGTTAATGCTGATTCCAAGATAGATAAAGTCCTTCACTACTTCAAAAGCGTAGGTATCAACAGTGACGTGCTGTCCAAGACGCTGTGACTCTTTATTTGTTGATACTATTGTAGGTACTTCGTCTTGTTCTCGTTTACCGTAAGACCCATTCGACGCGACTCACTTTACAAGTCTGAGAATGCTGTATCTACAGCTCGCATCATGCCGTCAATATCATCGGCATGCGCTAACAGCATGACACTTTTGTTGAAGATAGTGCTATTATGTCGTAGATCAGCAGCTCGTATTACTTAACCATGATAAGATTGAGGAAGTCGCACGTTTGTTTGTTTGAAACCCTGTTCGGTATTAAACGGCTGTGGAGGTCTTTCATAATTTCCACTGAACAACGGGAGTTACACAGCAAAGCCGAATGAGCTTCGTAGGAATACCGAACTCAGACATTGTTGTGCATATGTAATCCCTTACCGGACTGTCGAAAGCGGTTTTATAATCAACAAATAGATGATGTGTGTCGATCTGGTTTTCTTGGGTCTTCTCCAGGATTTGGCATAGTGTGAATATCTGGTCCATGGTGTAGTTACCAGGTCTGAAGCCACATTGATAAGGTCCAATAAGGTTATTAAGGATAGGCTTCAACCGTTCACACAGTACGCTCGATAGAACCTTATATGCGACGCTAAGAAGATTTATTCCACGGCAGTTGACGCAAATTGTGGGGTATCCTTTCTTATGTACGGGACAGAGAACACTGAGCCTCCGATCATCAGGCATGCTTTCATCCGACCATATTCTGCTTATGAGCTGGTGCATGCAGGCGAGCAGCTCATCGCCTCCGGTTTTAAACAGCTCGGCAGGCAGGCCATCAACACCTGCAATTTTGTTGTTTTTCAGCCTCTCTGATGTCATCATGATCGGGTGGTGGAAAATCTATACCATCATCTGTGAGTAGGGAGTTTGAAAGTTATTGTGGCTTTATTGCATTCCTTATTGCATTTTATTGAGCGTCTGTCTCCGTCCATCATCTCTCCCAATTCAGCAATTTTGTCACAAATTATTTTCAGAGCTTTTCGCTTGGTACAGCGACCTTGAGCAGCATCCTTCTGCTACTTTAAACAGCACACTTGGGGCCAGTTGTTGCCGTCTGGCTAAAGGCGATCGGGCTGTCAGGCTGTGCGCTAAAAGATCACACATCATGCTGTCGATTTTTCCTCTCCATTATTTTTCTCTTTGTTGTTGGTCGTTGCTTCCATCTTGTTTTTGTTTTCGTTATCATTATCCATTTTTTTATTTGTGGAGGTGGTGGGCCGTAATAATAAGGAACAAGTATACCCTCTGGTATAAGCACCCTACCCCGGTTCCCTAAAGCCTGATCTAAATTTTACTGGTCCCGCAACACGCGGACGCACAACCGCCAGACGTATACTGGTTTATATCCTGATGTTTTTCGTGGAAAAAATTCCATCTATGCCGCCGAAGGGAAGAGCGCTTATTGCGACGTCTAACAGATTCACACGTCTATTACTTAGCACTGGAAAGACTTTTAATAAGCGTCCTCACCGATGCCGTTCCTGCTCGAAAGCGGCTTATTGAGTATTCATAGGTAATCTGAATATGGACAAGTCCACCAACAGGACGTTCACAAACCACCACTAGTGACCCCCACAATAGCCTGAGCTGCACCCTGTAGGTGTGTGTGTGTGTGTGTATGGCATTGTAGGCCCCGACGAGGCCTTTTGCCCTTCAGAGATTACACAATTTCAAATTAAAAATTAAGTTGATGAGAGAGATAGGTTTATGCCATTAGTGTTTAAATATAATTTCAGGCATGTGGTCGTCGCGGCTTGTGCGTACATGGCGTAATCTACAGGTGCAATTTTTAACCACTTTTTGATTAGACCGTGTCCCTGCAATGGTTCCAATAATATTGTCTTTCAGGTTGTATTCAATCAATATTCCATTTAATTGGGGCATGAAATAATCAGCAATTATGGATCTATATCGCTGTCGCTGTTCTCATAATAAACACACCAAATAGTGAATTTTTACGGATGTAATAGTACCTTGTCTCTTAGATTTTCTTCACTCCAAATGCGCAAATTTTGCTTTTAAGCCAAAAACGAATAATGTATAATGAATAAATGAATATAATGTACGAATAATAACATTATACATTATTATTAATGAATAAATTTATAATCTAAGCGCAGCACATCCTTTCTCTTCAGGCGGGTGTGTCCTTGATGCTGTAGTAGGCGCTTCGCTAATGTATTGGGGTGCTTGTCTAAAGTAGGATTCAGTAAGTCGGGAAAGCTCTTCAGGTACATACGGTATATGTAAATCTCTGTGGAGGTTAACGTTTTTGATATACCAAGGAGCATTGGTAATAATTCGCAGGATTTTCGATTGGGCTCTTTGCAGCTTTTCGACGTTCGAGGGTGAAGCAGGACCCCAGAGTTGAACACCGTAGTTCCATATGGGCTTGATAATGACTTTGTAGAGTAGAACTTTGTAGTTTAGTTTGAGCTTGGACTGCCTGTTCAAAAGCCAGTTTAACTCGCTTATTTTGAGTTTTATCTGAGTAACTTTTGCACTTATATGCTTTGCCCAAGTGAGTTTGCGATCTAAATGCATTCCTAGATATTTAGTTTCTGACGCCCGAGGGATCGGTTTAGAGCTAGTTTGCACAGAAGACAAGAACTCCTGCATAGAGTAAATGTGACATGAACGCATTTGGATTCATTGACTTTGATTCTCCAGCGATCAAGCCATTCTTGAAGAATGTTCACGTGTACTTGGAGAAGTTTTGACGCCTCTTTCGGATTTGTGTGAGTACACAATATGGCTGTATTATCGGCAAAAGTATAGGTGAGAGTCATGGCATCAGTTGGCATATCTGCAGTGAACAACGTATAAAGCAGGAGGGCTAATACGATGCCTTGCAGTACACCAGCTTGTATTATATCACTTGCGTATGCGTATTATATCACTTAATATATGCAAGAGATACATTATGGCTATTGCTGGGAGCTCTTTTATCATTTGGCCTGTAATCAGATCGCGCCCTGGAGATTTTTGGGATTGAGTTTTCAGCTGCTTTTTGGCAATCGTGATACCTTTGACGCTAGGAGTAGCATCAACCGTTGGTAGTGTACAGTCGGAACTAGCAGAATTAGGGGTGAAGGCTTGCTCAAATGATTTTCAAATGCTATTCCCTTTTCTGCATCACTTCTTGCCCAGAAGCTGTTGGAGAGGCGTATTGGTGACTCCATTGGAATGGGTTTTTCAGAGTTTTTAGCCGTTCGACATAGAGAATAGCTTGAGGCTTCTATAGGACAAAAGGTCTCTAGAAACTAGTGACACTGAGAGATTTCTTTTTCTTTTAGAAGGCGACGCAATTTTATAGAACATTCATCCAGTTTCTTCTTCAGAGAAGGTGATCTCTGCAGTTACGATTCTCTCCTAAGAGATCTTTTTTCAGAGAGGAGCTTTAGAATGTCCTGATGAGTACAATCTTGACGGGTTTGAGTTTTAGAACGTCGTGTAGCAATTTTTATTGTTTGGGGAAACAATTGAGAGAAACTAAAAATAGCGGAGTTTATTTCCTGCTCAGATTTTTGGGAAGTCTTTATTTCAAGGTGTGAAGTTGTGAACATTTAATATTTAAGCCAGTCTGTATTCCTGTAGTCGAATACACGTTTCTCTGATAGGGGTTTTCAGAAAAGATAGTTATTACGTGGGAGTGTGATCAGAGACAACTCCAGAGAGGAATGCAGAAAAGAGTGTACATTATTTAAACCACTAGTAATGGCGAAGTCAATAAGATGTGGAATCTTCCTTCTGTCGGATGGCTAGTATGTAGGCTTACCATTCGACAGGATGTAAAAACCTAGATCATTTATCGCAGAGAAAAGTTTGGGAGTTATTAAACATGAGCCCAGTAGTTTTCTTAGACGAAGTATTTTATAAGATATGGAGGTTTTAGAGCTTAATATAATTCCATGACTTTGTATTGGAGCTACATTAAATACAAGGTCTGGTCTGGTTTCTCTCAAGTTTAATACAAACGACAATATTAAACTTCGTGCTAAAAATTTTTGTTTTAAGCTGAAAACTGCTGAAGTTATGGCATTTTAAACATAAAAGAACTTCCGACGATTTGTATAGGATCTATATAAGAACATGGGCGTGACTTGCTTTCTTGTAAATCTAATTATCTTTGCAGTACTAATCCATAATTCAAATAAGATTGTCCTACGATGTATAGTTTGTAAGTTAGGGCGGTTTAAACTTTTTTTTAAATTTCCACAACTTTGTATAGGAGTCCCAGTATCAACCCCCTCCTTAACCTTGGATCATAGGTTACCCATGCTAAATTTCTTCAAAATTCCTCAATATTCGCTCAATTTATCGTGCGAAGCGGCCAGATATATACTTTTCTATATCTCCGTAGATTCCTAGACTGGCATTTTGTTCCCATAACTTTAAGCTGCAGTATATAGATTCGTACATATAAGTATGTGATTTAGTTTTTACATAAAATGATTGAACCCTGTTTTTACATGCTCGTATAAATTTAAATGTTAATATAACTCTGTAGGTACACACATAAACATGTTTCTAAAGTTTATCTTTTGATATACGAGTACATATACTCGTGATTTTCCAAATGTTTTAATATGTGTAACAATGAAACATGAAATGAATATTTTTGTTTATACATTAGTAATAAATGTGAAGCATTACACTTTTTGTTGAATATTAAAAAAAATAGACTTGATAGACAGCATCATGATTTACTTCATTACAATCTACCATTAAATTTTAGAATTTACAATTAGTTAGCCTTATCTACTCTACAAATTTTTTTACAGACCGAACACTGTTCGTAATATCGAACATTACGAAAACATACAAAGGGGTTCACATGACGCCGAGAAATATTATTGTACGTGTAAACGCGACCGAAACATCAAAAGAGAATTGAAAATGTTTTTGATGCAAATATTTTTATTTCTAAATCCGGACTAACACAAAAGCAAAAACATTATCATGCGCCGTATAAGCAAACGGCAGTTATCCATGTTTAATAGTCTGACAGCAACTGCTTTTGCTTTTGTGCTTTTGCATAATATGCGATTGAATCGTTATTATTTCGTTTATTATTCGTTGGTTGCTCTCTCTCTCTCTCTCTCTCTCAACGCACACATTCTATCACTTCGTATCATTTTGCCTATGTTGCTTTCTGTCTCATTCTTCAATTCTCTATGCTATATACAGTGGCTCACAGCTTATTTCGTACAGTGTATATATTTTTATGTACATGGCTGTAACATCGAAACTAAAAAACTTATCGATAAGTTTTGAATGTAGATGTCTGTGTATGTGTTTAGTAAACCTAATAAGAAAACGGGGAACCCCAAAAATTTTTCTTTTTGTTATGCAAGAGAGAAAAACTATTGATCAGCTGATTTTCAGCTCACATCTTATTTCGTACACAAACTTCAATGTAAGTAAGTTTCATTCTGCCGCGCAGTTACAAAGTTTTTTTGAATTGTATGAGTTTTTGGACCTTTTTAACTATTATAACAATTTTTATTATTATTATTTTAAATAGTTAAAGTGCTGTAAATTAAACATTTAGCTTTATGGGTCATCGTACAACGATGGAACAGCGTAAACTGGTAATTAACCATTTTAGGAAAGGTCAGAGTGTGCGAAAAATTGCTGAAATGACAAATTTAAGTGCCTCAACTGTCCAATACATCATTCAACGCTTCGTTCGCGAAAATCGGTTGGAGAACAAGGGCAGAGAAGCACCTAATAAGATTTTCAACTCATCAGACGAGCGTTATATTGTACGAAAAATTAAGAAAAATCCAAAGTTATCCGCTCCGAAGTTGGCTGCAGAGGTTCAGCGTGAAATAGGAAAATCATCCAGTGCTGAAACTGTCCGACGTGTGCTGCGCAATCATGACTTGAACGGTCGAGTAGCCCGAAAGAAACCATTCATTTCGAAAATGAATATACAACGCCGACTTGACTTCGCCAAAGAGCATATTATTAATACTCCTGCGTTCTGGAATACCGTTATTTTCGCGGATGAGTCTAAGTTTAATATTTTTGGCTCGGACGGAATGTCATATGTTTGGCGTAAAGCTAATACCGAGCTAAACAAGGAGAACCTTAAGCCCACAGTGAAGCATGGTGGCGGTAGCGTGATGGTTTGGGCCTGTATGTCAGCAGCCGGAGTAGGTGAATTGGTTTTTATTGAGGGAACAATGGACAAAATGAAGTACCTCGAGATTCTGAAAAACAATTTACTTCAAAGTGCAGACAAACTGGGTTTGCGGGAAGAATTTCGGTATTACCAAGATAATGACCCAAAACATAAATCTGGGATTGTGCAATCTTGGCTTATTTGAACTGCTCACACTTGATGTCTCCACCACCACAGTCACCTGACATGAATGTGATTGAAAATCTTTAGTCTATTTTGGACAATAAAATAAGAACACACAAGATTTCTAATAAGCAAGACCTAAAGAAGGTACTGATGGAGGAATGGAAAAAAATCACACCAGACATCACTCAAAAATTGGTGGATTCAATGCCAAGTAGACTCCAGGCTGTCATTAACGCTAAGGGATGTCATACTAAATATTAAAATCAACTTACTTTGTTTTTAGTTTGAACTTAAAGAGACTGTACGAAATAAGCTGTGACATGAATTTTCCTATTTTTTTCTTATTTTATTTTTTTATAGTGTCAAACACTAAAATTTTGAAAAAGTAAATTTTGGAAAATAAAAAACAAACCTTCCTTTCAAAAATGGCATTTATATTTTGTTCAAATTTTTGCTATATTAGGAATTACGACTGCAGCAATTTTTAAACTGTCACTGTACGAAATAAGCTGGGAGCCACTGTATTTCTCCCTATTCATGTGACGAAATTGGTTTTTAAAATTTCACACTCCATTTGTGACATAGCCACCTAAGAAGTTTTACTTCAAAAAAATTAAGGAAAGATTAACAAAAAGCAAGGAGGTAGAAGTTAGGGAGTGAGAAGGTATAATTTAAGGAAGTTAAAGAGATTCGATGTAGTGCCGAATGAGATTGCTTCTGAAACCGCTAAAATGAACAATTCGATTGAACTCGGATGAAAGCGAGTTCCATAGGCTAATGGCGTTGACAAAGCAAAAACGACTAGAATTCAAATGAGTAAAAAAAAATAAAATAAATATGTGGCCACATAAAGCCCTAAAGGGCTCATTGGCCGAGCTTCTCTTCCATTACTGTTGTGCGTCTTAAATTTTGGACAATATTAGAAGGGACCTACTTATTTTAGCCGGTTCCGAACGGCAGAACACTTGTGACATCACTTTTTCTGAGCTTTGTCACAGAGTTCTTTAAGAAGCTTTTTCATGGCAAGTTGTTACTGTCGGAAGAATTGCCAATTGCTTGCCGACAGGTGGGTACCGTTCGAAAGAAAAATCTTATCGATATTAAATTTGTTATGCATCAGCCGGGGATTGAACCACCGACCTACAGATCAGAAGGCGAACACACTAACCACTGAGCTACGGCACCCACATTCAAATGAGTAAACGTAGGGATAATGAGTTGAGTAGATCGTGTATATTGTATCGTGTTACATGCAATAGATTGCATTACAATTTCTCATATAGATACCCCGTTGTTTTACAAGTGATAAATCAATGAAGATGAATTATATTACAGATTTCCAAAAAGTCAGCCAGTAAACTTCCTAGAATAGCGGTAGATTTGTCAGAAATATGGCCGCAAGCCAAAAGCATTTCGAATCGCATTGTTGAATGCTAGTGTAACTTTACGTTGAAATGTGGAATCCAATTTCCTATAAATAACACTGAAGTATGTTATGTGGGAAACTACTGATTGTTTTACCGAGTTAACTCTAACTGAAGTATAATATGTTTTAGATACGACTCTGTAGTATTATTGTATGTTGATATTCAGTCAACTTGTTATGTTTGTACTTGTTAAATATTTTTATTCAAGATCAATATGATCTTATTTTTATATATCGAGAATTTTAATTTTCATAATCAGATATACAATTTTTTTCAATAAATGAAATTTAATTTAATTTTGTGTAAGTATATTTTAATAATAGTAATATATATAAATGCTACCAACTTCATTAACGTGGTCACAACACGTTAGGTTCGAGTTAATCGAAAAACCTAAGCTCACGACAGTATCGACAAGTTCGAGTTTCGAATTCCCAGTTGGTTGAATAACTAGAGAGCATATATTCTTCTTCGATAAAGGCAATATCTTGAGTTTCAACCGATTAATTCTCAACATGTTTTTGTCTGCCCACGTGTTAATGGACTGCAGGTCAGCATTAAGTTTTATGATCATATAATCAACCTCAGTAGGGATTGCGGAAATATATAGCTGAATGTTATATAGTAGAATGCTTACAAACATGTAGACAGAAAAGCCCATTGTGATACCATTCAACTTCTCTTCTAATACTGAGGACCTACTTATATTAGCCGGTTCCCTTAGCTTTTTTGGGAAATTGTCACTGTCGGAAAATTTGCGAATTACTTGCAGACAGGTGGGTACCGTTCGAAGGAAAAATTTTTTCCACATTATATATTGTTATTCTCCAGGAGGGGATTGAACCCACGATCTACAGATCAAAAGGCCAACGCACTAATCACGCACTCTTACTTGTTGTTGTCTATTACTGAGGTATATAGCAATTAAATCGACAGCGCCCTTACTGAAATTAATGTAGTGCCTCAACTTAAGTCAGAGCAAGCTGTGGCTTCAATCATTATGTATATATTCAATAATCAAACTGATTCAAACAGTGATTCAAGTAAAGATAAGAGAAGCCTAACAACCAATAGGTCTATGTCTTAATACCAGCAATACTATATATACCAGTTGTATAATTTACAATGTGTGCAGCCATATCATGTTTAAAGCAGGAAATCTTTTGTAGAATTTCTCTTTAGGTGGCTTAAAAAATTTTTCTTTTCAAAAACTCCGGAAAAACCCTTTTTCAAAGTCATTTTACTTTAAAAGTTATAACTTGTCGGGTCCCTGGTTTGAAGTTTTAGTGCTTAATAGTGCTTAATAATCACCGATTCATATATACGTACGTATGTGGCTCATGGGCAGACTCTCCAATAGTTATGTCATTAGAACGACAACTGGGTGAATATTAAGAGTCCTTCAAGATTAATATCTTAGTCATATTCCTACGGATTGAAAAAGCGGTATCTCATTGCAAGCATAAACAAATGGAGTTAGAAATCTTGTATATAAATTAATATGGCATTAATATTAATACATAAAAAATATCTTAAATTATGAAAACTCAGTTAAGCCCAAATCGACCCAAAAACAGGTCAAACTCGACTAATATTGGCTATGCGACTCTCAGTCAATGCAAAACAAGTTTCATTCTCTAGAAATCGAAGGAGAAGATCAGGATCCTTTACTCCAAGAAAGAATTCCCTAGCCCCCGCCAATATTTTTGACAAATGTAACAACATTACCCCCTTAATGAAACTCCTAACGGAAACGGCTCCTAGTTCCTATGATCTAAAGCTCATAAGCAATGAGCAAGTCAAAATACAGGCATCAACTCCTGAAGCTTACAAAACAATCGTTAGGCAATTAGAGAAAAAAAACCTAATTCTACACCTATAAGCCTAAACAGGAAAGAAGTTTCAGCGTCATACTCAAAAAATGCACCCATCTATAGACACTGAGGAAATTTCTGAGGCACTCATACTCCCATAAATACCCATACTCCCATAAATATCTTTAATATGAAACAAAGAAATAAGAAAAAACCTCTCCCAATGTTCATTATTGAGCTAAAATCAAAATAACAGAGATATCTATGACATCAAGTACATTTTTAACAATAAAATTGTATTTGAGCCTCCTTGTCTAAAACGCGAAATTCCCCAATGTGCGAACTGCAGCAGTACTGTCACACAAAAGAATATTGCCGTGGAAAACCAGTATGCATTAAATATGCTGGACGTCACTCATCTGCAAATTGCTCGCGTAAAACGAGAGCAGATTACGTCAAATCTGCTTTATGTGAAGGCAATCGCACAGCTAACTACAAAGGTTGTATGGTGTACAAAAACTTAAAAAAGCTAAAATAACCCCATTGAGAAGAAAGGATGACAATCTCATGTTTGTCACACAACAACAAGACCCTCAACCAGATCCATCCCGACCTCTCAGCCATCCAGATATAACCCAAATTAAATTTCATACTCTCAACTAGTCAGAAACACCACACACGACACGAGTGCAAATACTTCAGCCCCACACCCAAAGAAACAAACTGTGAGACTTCCAGTCATATGAACAGTTTTTCTCAACTTTCCGAAACAGGTTTTTAGCCGGAGGAGATTATAATGCAAAACACACGTACTGGAGATCCCGTCTCACTACTTCTATAAGACGCCAACTCTTCGCGGCTATAACAAAATTAAATCTTTTCACGACCTCAGGTTCTCTTACATATTGGCTAACCGATACAAATAAAATCCTCGACCTAATAAATTTCTTTGTAATGAAAAGCAACGTAGCTAACGAAATAGCATGCACCTCTATGAACTATCCTCTTATCATTCTCCCGTAATGGTCGCACTAAATAATAATATTTTTGACTCTCTCTCCCAATATTCCCTTCACAATTACAAAACTGATTGCAACTACTTCCGATTCACAATATCTTCAACTATTAACTTGAAACACCCGCTTAAATCAATGAAGATATCATTAAAGCAATTGAACACTTATAATAACTGCATTCAACAAGCTGCTTGAAAGTCAACGCACCCGTTAAACAAGTCTAACCGTACAGATATATCTCCTCTTGTTAAAGAAAAACTCCTAGAAAAACGCCAAGCAAAAGAAAGTGGAAAATACCAGACACCCCGGAGAGAAGAAAATATTAAATTCACTGACAAAAGATCTTAAGGAGCTCCTCCAAAACGAGCCCAATTCACAACTTCAATATTATCTCAGCAACCTTGATGCAAATGTTGCCTCTGACTACTCTCTTTGGAAAGCAACTACACATTTAAAGAGGCCAACTCTGGCACAATCTGCTATCAGAAAGAAAGTAATGAATGGGCTAAAAGTGACCTCGAAAAAGCTTTCACATTTGCCTGACATCTAAGATTTTCACTCCTCACGAAATCGAACCCTTACCCAGCGCTGCCAAAAGAGTGAGAGAAACCTTGGAACACATCAACCAGATAGACCCACTCATTAAAAAGTTTCGAAAAGAGAAGTCATAGAAGCAATAAATAAACTTAAAGCCAAAAAGCCCCCGGATATGATCTCATCACTGGAGAAGAGTTAAAACAACTCCCTTCAAGAGGGAATCACTTTCTTAAACTATATATACAATGCTGTTTTATTATCTGGCGTTGTTCCCCCGCAGTAGAAAGTTGCCCAAGTACAAATGATTCTCAAGCCCGAAAAAAGTGCAGACAAAGTGGAGACATATCGCTCCATTAGGTTGCTACCAGCGGCCTCCAAACCTTTGGAAACTCTTTTCCTCAAAAGATTGATGCCAGTAATAGAAGAACGCAAACTAATTCGGTTTCAGGAAACAGCATAGCACAATTGAACAAGTACACAGACTTATAAATTATATTCACAATGCATTCTAACAAATAAATACTGTACAGCTGCTTTTCTCGATATATCTCAAACTTTCGATAGTGTCTCGGATGGTTTACTCTGTAAAATAAAGGACGTCCTTCCGATAAATTTTTATATATTTATCAATTCCTATCACTAAAGCCGATACTTTTTCGTCAAGCAAGGCGAAAACCAGTCTGAACTCTACGAAAGTTCAGCCGGTGTACCTCAAGGTTATGGGTCCCATTTTATACGTGCTTCACACACTCTGAAGGATCCATCGTTGGCACTTTTGCAGACTTTTGCAGACACACAACTAGCTTCAGCTAAGCTCCGAAAAGGGTTAGACAAGATTACTCATTGGTTGAAAGATTGGCGTATCAAGTCAAATGAAACCAAGTCTATCTAGGTTACGTTCACCCTTAAACGTAGGACCTGCCCATCCGTAAAAATAAATTATGTAATACCTAGTAATGAAACTAAATACCTAGGTATACACCTCGATATCAAACTAACTTGGAAAACATATATCTTTATCAAACGTGAGGCACTAGGCGTCAAACTCAGAAATTTTCACTGGTTGCTAAATCGAACTTCCCAAGTCTCACTCGAGAGTAAACTCTTACTCCACTCAGCTATCCTTAAACCAGTAAAACCAAAGATTTCAATCCAAAACCCTAAGTATGATTGCAAACGCCCCATATTATATCATAAACAAGCAAACCTATCGTGACTTGAAAGTCCAAACGGTTGCTGAAGTAATCGAAAAACATGCAAAATCACACAATCAAAAACTTCAAACCCACAATAACCCACTAATACCGGATCTCACTTCCAACTCCATCAAAATTACCCGGCTGAAGAAAAAATCAGCAACAAGTCTCACTTACTAATAGGTGAAGAATAATAAATGGCTGCACCACTGGGTGAAGTCCACACGTGATTCATATTCTTATGTTTATTTTTACTTTAAGTAATAAAGTATTGCTGAATGTTATGAAAACAGATTGTAATAAAAAAAAAACTTACAACCGAAAATCCATTTAGGCCTAGTGTAGCATGCTTTGGCAGCCAGCCCTTTTTTCGCTAGTTGATGCGAGTTAGAAATCCCAAGCGCTGACAAGTTTCTCGTACTTGGTCTTTCAAACGAGGGTTAAGTCACCTTCTTAGGCGGTGCGTGTTCTTCCATTCGCTCGACATGACCTAGCTAGCGCAGCCGCTGAATTTAATGCGCTTTACTATGGTGGTTATTCGATACTCACCACCAACACGAATATGTCCAAAGATTTCGATTAGGACTTTTCTCTTTTCTTTCTTTCATCTAAGTGATCCTTCGCAATATCTCCAGGCTGACATCATTATTTGTGTTAATTCTGGTTCCAAGATAGATAAAGTCCTTCACTAGTTATCAACAGGGACATGTCTAAGACGTTGCACTGACTGCTTGCGTGTTCATGCCGATTATGTCAATATCGTCGGCAAACGCCAACAACATGACACTTTTGTTGAAGATAGTGTCATTATGTCGTAGATCAGCAGCTCGTATTATTTTCTCCATAATAAGATTGAAGAAGTCGCACGATAACGAATCAACTTGTCTGAAACCCCGTTTGGTACTAAGCGGTGCGGAGAGGTCCTTCCCAATTTTCACCTCACAACGGGAGTTATGCAGTGTCATTCTACAAAGTCCAATGAGCTTTGCAGGATTACCGAACTGAGACATTTTTGCGTAGAGACAGTCCCTTACCGGACTGTCGAAAGGGGCTTTATAATCAACAAATAGGTGGTGTGTGTCGATCTGTTTTTTTTGGGTCTTCTCCCAAGAAACCTGTATCCATATTCCCATTGTTGTCACGACAGGAAGAGGCTTTGGGATTTAAACCGCACTCAGGCGCCTGATCTTCTCAAAGAATTTTCGTTTCTTATTCCTGTCTCTACACATCTCGATCTTCTTGTCTCGCGTCTTTTTTTCTCTCTTTTCTTACACATGAAAGACGTCTCTCCGCACTCCACTTCTTTCTGAACCGCTTCTTAACAGCTCGCTTGGCACCTGCAAGGTTTTCATACCGCTCATTCCTCAGAGGTCTGTAGAAACCGATTACCTCCACAGCAGCCGTAGTCGTGAAATGGGATATACGTGTCCACCGTGCACATATATTACCAGGATGGGGAGTATTTTGCATAAGCAGGTCCGATAATCGAGTGGCAAAAGCATTTGCTGTCTCTGATGATTGCAGCTTATTGGCGTCAAGATTTCCCTGTGTGGCACTTTGTCTGTTCTTTGCGACACAGAAACGTGTTCGCACCTCAGCTGGAACAAGGTAATGATCCGAGTCGATGTTGGCACCACGGATCGATTTCACGTCCATTACACTGGAAACATGCCTCCGTCAATCATCACGTGATCAATTTGGTTCTTCATTCGTTAATCTGGAGACAGCCACGTCGCTTTATGGATGTCGAGATGCTGAAATCTGGTACCACTAACTACCACGTTTCGTGCTACTGCAGAGTTGATCCACCGTCATCTTCCGTTATCGGAAGTATGCAGCTGGAGGCTGAATTTTCAGACAGGTGGATCACAGGTACCTTCCTTGCCCATCCTGGCCTTGATGTCACCAAGCACAATTTTGAAATCGAGGTGGGGCCAGCAGTCATAAACTTGGAGGCGCTAAAAGAAGCTCTCTTTGGTCGCATTCTCCTTATTATCCGCCTGAGGGTGGACACGTATTAGGTTGAAATAGAAAAATGTTGTCTTAATGAGGACTGTTGCCATCTGCTTGTTCACAGGTGTGAACTGCAAGACAAGATGATGCAGTCTCTTACTGACAACAAATCTACATCCGAGTTTATACCCCTCCTCATGGCAACTGGAGTAGATATCACAGGATGCTCTTTTAGAATAACCCTGTCCAGTCCATCGCATTTCCTGAAGTGCGTTGATGTCAGCCATGTATTTTTCGAGGAAATCAACGAGCTATATAGAGGCAATTTCCCTATAGAGGGATCGAATATTCCAGGTGCATATCCGTAAATCGTGGTCCTTATTTCGTTTGTGGGGATCGTCAACGTCTTCCAGCGGGTGCCTGGAAGACGTTGCCCGCTGGTGGCCACGTAGAAGACCCCTAATAGAAATGACAGCGCACAGAAAAGCTACATGACGTCCAATGAGTTGACTTGCGATAAGTTCAACAAGGATTGCGCTAGCCCACACGGTTGAGGCGGTTTGAAACACGAAACTTGCGAAAACACCACCAGACCACCAATAACCATGCCACTCTGATGCCAAATGTTAAAGATATGATAAAAAGAGCGTTTTGGCTGCTTTTTTCTGCTATCCAAAAAATTTTTTTTATCTTGCAATCAAGGTAAGCTATCAATTAAAGTCATTTCTCTTCTTGCTGGTAGGTAGGTTCTCGTTGCTACTTGATCCATTTGCCGATCGTCCGGTTTTTCTCCTCGCCAGCGTCCTCTTCTATTATAGTATTCCATTACTTAACAATTTTTGTTAACAAGTGTTGTATTAGATTTTAGCTTTTAAAATGCCAGTAAGTAATAATAAACATTGCAATTAATATTTATGCAATTTTTTCTGGATTCCAGGTCATGGCGGCGTGAATCAATTGGGTGGTGTCTTCGTAAATGGCCGCCCTCTACCCGATGTTGTACGACAACGCATTGTCGAATTAGCGCATAATGGTGTTCGTCCATGTGATATATCACGCCAACTGCGTGTTAGTCATGGTTGTGTGTCAAAAATATTATCAAGGTAAGTAGTATTCATACAAAGCATTCAAGAATAATAAGAACATATACAGAGCTAACGAAATCTACATTAATAGACTGCAAATACTTTACGCTTATTCGAGCAACGAAATAAGTGTCTTTGGATGCAAAAAGTTGATTTACATTATTAAATTTATAAAAATACTATTTCCATAAGCAAAACATTTTGACAGGGACAATATTATCAAATTAAAAGGTATAACTCTCATACGAAAATAGTCAGTTATATGTCACCATTTCAGAGAAAATAATGTTGTATTCAAAATAAAAAACAGGTCTTACAGTCGACCGGGCCGCCATATATATATATATATATATATATATATATATATGCCAGGTGCCATATATCGAAATATCTGCCTTTGGCCTTAAGTCGGACTGGTCAATCATGTCACTGAAAAGGATTTGTAACACGCTAGACCAGAGAGCTAGATAGAGAGGAAAATAACGCTAACAAATTCTGTTGGAGCTAGATTTAAGATCTTTTTAGCTTAGATGACTCTTTTTGACCCGTGGAATCGGTTCAGATGTTTCCTTAGATGATTGTTAAATTGTTCATGCACGGTCAGCAACATTTTTCTGTGCAAGTTATCAGTGTGCTTTTCCAATAGAAGTTTGGATTTTTCCATCCTATTTTTTTTTCAAAGCTGCAGTCAACAAATGTGGCATTCGGAAGCCCCAATTCTGAAGTTTTTTTTTTCATAATTCGACTCATGGGCATTTGCTAGACATTCTTTTGGGCTATGATTTTCTGTTTTCGGAGTGAATTTCGCTGAATTTTCAATTTGATAGCTTTAATAACTAGCGCCGTTCGAACTTTGCGTGGACGGCCTGACCGGTAGCGATCTTTAACATCTCCAGTCTCCGCAAACCGTTGTATGCATCGGTAGACAAAGATGCAACTAATGCCGAGCAAGCGGAGCGTTTTGAAAATATCACCTTTTTTAGTTCACACTTAAATAGCGCTATAATAGCGATACGGATTTCGTTATCTGACCTCCCATGGTAAAAGCTGAAATAATTTAGAATTCAATTTAGTACAGACTAACGTTTCACAGATGATATTTTGTAGTCCATGTAGTAATAACGGGGTATGGCTAAAATGTTATCAATAAAACACTTTTTTCAGTACCCATTCAGTTTTCAGTTACGATTAATATACGTACACTTCCCTTTCGGTTGCATTGCATATACTTAAAACAACACTGAAGGAACTGAATGAAGATCGGTATCTGTATTACGTATTGGGCACAGAGAGAGATCAAAAATTCATTTTTATATTAATGTAACATCAAAATCAAGTTTTCGATTCATTGAAAATATGTACTTTTTGTATAATTTTTTTTTCAATTGCATCAACAAATTTAAAAATATTTTCTGTCCATACAAAATTAAATAAATAAAAAAATCATTATAATTTAAAAATAACTCATATATGAATATATTCTTCTTCTTATGTGGCCATTACAACGGAAAATCGATTTAGGCCTATTAAAGCGTGCTTCGCCAGCCAGCTCTTTCCAGTGCTGGAAGTTGTGTAATTTCGCATCGGTTACCCTTATGTAAATTTTAAAGACCCTGAAGTCGTTATGTTGTAATTCCTTTGTCAAAAATGTGATAATACTTTTCCTATTAACTCAATTATTTTTTCCAGTACACTTCTATGATTATTTTTCCAACAACACACATTGTCAGCACATATTCTTGCTGTTTAATTCAAATAATTCAGCGCGGAATCCATTATGGTCTGGTGGTGTTTTCGCAAGGTAACGTGTCTAACTGCCTCAACAACCGGGTAGGGCTAACGCAATCCTTGTTGAACTCATCGTAAGTCAACTCACTTGGCTGTCATGTAGTTTGATCTGAGCACTATGTGATGAAATCTTTATTTGTTAATGAGGGGTAGTCATGTAGCTTGCTCTGCTTACTATGTGATGGCGCCTTCATTATTAATGGGGGGTCTTCCATGTGACGACCACCAGGCAACGTCCTCCTGGTACCCGCTGGGAGGTGGCTGAAGTGAGTAGCGAAAATCTCCTCGGCTAAAGGTTGTGCGTTGGGTTTGGGACCCACCACATACAAAATCTACCCAGTGAAGGAAAAAACAACGCCTCGGATAAGGACTATCGGTATTGTTGATGACCCCCGCAAACGAAAAAAGGACCATGATTTACGGATATGCGCTTGGAATGTCCGGTCCCCAGTAAATGCGATGGACGTGACAGGGCTGCTCCAAAAGAGCGTCTTGTGACATCTACTACAGTTAGCATGCTGAAAGGCACAAACTAGGATGCGGATTTTTGGTAAGCAAGAGAGTACGACATCTGGTCTCGCATTTCACGCCTGTGAACAAACGGCTGGCCACAATTCGCATCAAGGCAAAATTCTTCAACATCAGTCTTATATGTGCCCACCCTCCGACGGATGAGAAGGACAATGTGACCAAGGAGAGATTCTTTCAGCGCCTCGAAGAAGCCTACGACCGCTGCCCCCAGCAAGATATCAAAATCGTGCTTGGAGACTTTAATGGCAGAGTGGGCAAGGAAGGTACCTTTGGACCAACTGTCGGAAAATTCGGCCTCTACCACAACACCTCCAAAAACGGAATGAGGCTGATCGACTTCGCCACAGCACGAAACATGGTAATTGGTGGTACCATATTCCAGCATCTTGACATCCACAAAGCGACATGGCTGTCTCCAGATCAACGAACAAGAAATCAAATTGATCATGTGGTGATTGACATGGAAGGCATGCTTCCAGTGTGATGGACGTGAAATCGATCCGTGGCGCCAACATCGACTCGGATCACTACCACTGTTGCAGCTAAGGTGCGCACACGTTTATGTGTTGCAAAAAACAAGAGAAGTCCCATACAGAGAAAGCTCGACGGCAGTAAGCTGCGATCACCAGAGACAGCAGATGCATTTGCCACTCGACTATCGAAGCCTCTTCTTGTCGTGACGCATATGGGAATCTGGTTACAGATGTCCAGAGTGTACTGAGCCTATGGAGGGAACACTTCTCCACGTTACTGAATGGCGATGCTACGAACAATTCCGCAAGTGGAGGAGATTGCCGGATAACCCCAATTACAGATGATGGTGTTGATGTTCCACCACCCGATTATGATGAGGTTGAAACAGCCATTTCAAGGCTGAAGAACAACAAAGCTGCACTTTCTGATGGTCTGCCTGCCGAGTTCTTTAAGACCGGAGGTGATGAGCTGCTTGCCTGCATGCACCAGCTCATAAGCAGAATATGGTCGGATGAGAGCATGCCTGATGATTGGAGGCTCAGTGTTCTCTGTCCGGTACATAAAAAAGGAGACCCCACAATTTGCGCCAACTACCGTGGAATAAGTCTCCTGAGTATCGCATACAAGGTCCTATCAAGCGTATTGTGTGAAAAATTGAAGCCTATGCTCAGCAACCTGATTGAACCTTATCAGTGTGGCTTCAGACCTGGTAAATCTACCATCGACTCAATTTTCACACTGCGCCAAATCCTGGAGAAGACCCAAGAAAAACAGATGGACACACACCACCTATTTGTTGATTATAAAGCCGCTTTCGACAGTCCGGTAAGGGATTACCTCTATGCAACAATGTCTAAGTTCGGTATTCCTGCAAAGCTCATTCGAATTTGTAGAATGACACTGCATAACTCCAGTTGTGCAGTGAAAATTTTGGGGGGGACCTGTCCACACCGTTTAATACCGAACAGGGTTTCAGACAAGGTGATTCGTTATCGTGCGACTTCTTCAATCTTATTATAGAGAAAATAATACGAGCTGCTGATCTACGACATAATGGCACTATCTTCAACAAAAGTGTCAAGCTGTCGGAATGAACACGCGAGCAGTCAGTGCAGCATTCTCAGAGTTGGAAAGAGAGTCGCGTCGGATAGGTCTTACGGTGAACGAGGGCAAGACGAAGTACCTAGTGTCAACAAACAAAGAGTCCCGGCGTCATGGACAGCAAGTCACTCTTGACAACTACGCTTTTGAAGTAGTAAGAGACTTTGTCTATCTTGCAACCAGCATTAACAGCAGTAATGACGTCAGCCTGGAGGTATTGCGAAGATTCACTCTTGCAAACAGGTGTTATTTTGGGCTAAGTAAGTAATTGAGAAGTGGAGCCTTCTCTCGAAGAACAAAAACTACACTCTACAAGTCTCTCATCATGCCTGTCCTAACATATGGCGCTGAAGCCTGGACAATTTCCACCTCGGATGAGCGAATGCTTGGAGTTTTCGAGAGAATAGTCCTACGCAAGATCTTTGGACCTATTTGCGTTGGTGGCGAGTACCGAATAAGGTACAACAATGAGCTGTACGAGCTGTATGCCGATATTGACATAGTAAAGCTCATCAAAATCCAGTTGTGCTGGCTAGGCCATGTCGAGCGAATGGAAGAACACGCTCCAGCTAAGAAGGTGTTATATTCGGAACCCGGTGGCGCTTGGAATTTCGAACTGGCGCTAGCTAACGAAGAACAGAGATGGCTGGCGAAGCATGTTATTTTCGGCCTCAATCGATATTCGGTTGTTATGGCCACATAAGTAAGTAAGTAAGTATATTTTAATATTATTAATTTGTAACACGAATATGCGTGTTACAATATATATATATATATATATATATATATATATATATATATATATATATATATATATATATATATATATATATATATATATATATATATATATATATATATATATATATATATATATATATATATATATATATTTATATTTTTTACTTTTATGCCTACGCCGACTCCTTCTACTTTTGCCAAAAAATGTATGGTGCGACATTACTCTGCGGTAGTTTTATGCAGTGAAGTTTTGTAGTAGCTAAGCAAGAAAACGAGAAACATTGCGTTTGAAGTGAATGCATGGTATATACATTTGTTTATGCTTGCTGTACGCGTTAGTTCGCATATTTTACCATATACACATATAGGTCGTGGTAAAGAGAAATGTCAACAACTGGTCCAATTTATACTCTGTGGCAACACTATAAAATCTTCCTTTATGGTAGTCGAGATTCTTCTCTTTTTTTCTCGTTGGCTTGTCCTGATTATCGGCTATTTCGTTTTGTTGACATTCGGTTCGATGCTGCCAATATTCGTGTCATTCTCAATTAGTGATGAGTAACCAACCATCCATAGTCGTTACACTGCCCTCCTCTTAACCTTCTTCGTCCCGAACAAGCTTTTATACTTCCCCCGATATGGCGTAAATCGCTCCAAGTGCACTACTTTAAACTTTGCTCTTTTATTCCAGGCACGTTGAATACGATACACTACGTCATTTATCTTTGCTATAATCTCATATGGTCCTTCCCAATGAGTCTGTAGTTTAGGGGACAGGCCTTTCTTTCGTTGTGGCTTATGAAGCATTACAAGCTCTCCTTCATAGAATCCTTTTGAATTTGCTTTCAAGTCATACCTGGCCTTCATCTTATCACTTATCATCTGTGACCGCTCTCTGATGAACTGATGTACTTCATCCAACTGTTTTCGCTTTTTGTTAGCGTAGTTACCTTCGCGTGATCTCGTTGGCGTTGCGACTCCAAATTTTAAATCAGCTGGTAGTCTTAACTTGTTTATAAAAATTGCCGTTGATGGTGCAGTAGCCGTCGTTTCATGTTGTGCGCATCGATATGCCATGAGGAACATTGGTATTTGTATATCCCAGTCTCTTTGGTATGTATCTACGTCTTTTCTCAAGTATTCCTTCAAGGTTCGGTTAAATCGTTCTACCATGCCATCATATTGTGGATGCAAAGGTGTTGTACGAGTTTTGTATATACCCAACATACGGCACATCTCTTGGAATACAAGTGATTCGAAATTTCGACCTTGGTTTGAGAGTAAATCCATCGGTACGCCAAAACGAGTAACCCATTAATTAACGAATACATCGGCAACTTTACCAACTTCTTGATTTGGAATGGGGTATACTTCAGGCCACTTACTGAAGTAATCTATAACCACCAGAACATACTTGTTCCCTGCGTTGCTTGTTGGAAATGGTCCAGCTATGTCCACAGCAATTCACTCAAATGGAGCACCTACGGTTTGGTGCATCTTACCTCTACTTTTCTTAGTGGGATATTTGGCCATTGCACATTCCCTGCACTTCCGAATCCAATCAGGGACATGGTCGTGGCATCCAACTCAATAAACTCGTTTCTTTATTTTCTCGACGGTTTTGGTGATTTGGGTATCACCTCCACTGGAAGCATTGAGATACTCAGCTGTCACTTCATTTATGCTTGCCTTGGGTGCCACTAGAAGGTCATTAATGATTTTTCCATCTTCGCTTTCCATTCTCGGAATAAACATCCGTCCCATAAATGCAGGCTTTGCCACTGCGCCCAGCATGCCTTTTCTGTGGGACTGTCATTAGCCATTTCTTGCCAATCTGGACGTACGTACGTCCTGCTCCTTGTATTCCATAATTTTTACGACATTTGTGTCGTTCCGCTGATCTTCTTGCACTCGTTCCGTGGTCCATGACTCTTACGGCAAGATATTCGTTAGTCGTAGATTCACAATGTGATTATAGCTAGAACAATGCTTACGACGGTTCATGGTGCAAGTACGACGAGATGGAGTATCAGCTTTACTACGATAACTAAGATCACGATCTCTCTTTCGTTGTCGTGGTGAATTCGATCTTTGTTGCTTGCGTAGTAGAGGGAAATTACGCGCCATGTGCCATATTTTGTCGCATATAAAGCACTTAACGGCAAATTTATTTTTGCGTTGATTCCTTGTTCTTTCTTTAGGCTTCATATTCGATTGATGGCAATCACGCGCCATATGCCCTCGTTTGTCGAAAATGAAGCACTTACCATTAAATTTGTTTTCGCGCCGACTAGCTGTTCTTACTTCAGGCAGCACTACTGACTTGAATGCCTGACATACTGCTTCAACCAGATCTGATGTTACTGTAGCTGACGTACTCGTGACATTGGTGGACACATTAAACTTGCGGCTTCATACGTCAAAGCAGTACTAACTCAATAGCGCTCCTGAATTCCTGAAGGCTCTAATTACTCCGTTGAACTCGCGATTTTAATTCCACTCGATGCAATTGACTCTTATATTAATTTCCATATTCGTGCTGGAGTGTGTCCATCAGTGACTGACAGCTATCACGATCATTCTCTGGAACCATATGCAAGTTTTCTGACGCATTACCCTTTAATGCCACTATTAAAGCAGCGGTCTTGTCACTAACGTCTCATTGATTCTTCGAAGCTGTTATCTCGAACTGAAGCTTGAAGCTGTTGAATGGCGTGGTTCCATCAAATGTCGGCGGATTTAGCTTGGTTGTAATCGTTTCTTTAATCACTGATGTTTATGGTCCGTTTATTTTTAGTTGATTGAGTTTGTACTTTAATTTCTCGAACTTATCTTTCAGGTCATTTACATGTTCCTTCAGATCCGTAACTTTTTCATTAATGGCACTAGAAATTTCATCTACATGTTCTTTTAGTTCTGCAACTTTCTCATTAATAGTGATCAATATGAAAATTTTAATATCTTCCCACGCAAATATTTCAGGAACGAATAGACTAATTTTTAATTTGATAATTTTCGCATAATATAATTTTCAAAATCTTTCATTTGATATACAGTGGCTCCCAGCTTATTTCGTACAGTGACAGTTTAAAAATTGCTGCAGTCGTAATTCCTAATATAGCAAAAATTTGAACAAAATATAAATGCCATTTTTGAAAGGAAGGTTTGTTTTTTATTTTCCAAAATTTACTTTTTCAAAATTTTAGTGTTTGACACTATAAAAAAATAAAATAAGAAAAAAATAGGAAAATTCATGTCACAGCTTATTTCGTACAGTCTCTTTAAGTTCAAACTAAAAACAAAGTAAGTTGATTTTAATATTTAGTATGACATCCCTTAGCGTTAATGACAGCCTGGAGTCTATTTGGCATTGAATCCACCAATTTTTGAGTGATGTCTGGTGTGATTTTTTTCCATTCCTCCGCCAGTACCTTCTTTAGGTCTTGCTTATTAGAAATCTTGTGTGTTCTTATTTTATTGTCCAAAATAAACCAAAGATTTTCAATCACATTCATGTCAGGTGACTGTGGTGGTGGAGACATCAAGTGTGGGCAGTTCAAATAAGCCAAGATTGCACAATCCCAGATTTATGTTTTGGGTCATTATCTTGGTAGTACCGAAATTCTTCCCGCAAACCCAGTTTGTCTGCACTTTGAAGTAAATTGTTTTTCAGAATCTCGAGGTACTTCATTGTCTATTGTTCCCTCAATAAAAACCAATTCACCTACTCCGGCTGCTGACATATAGGCCCAAACCATCACGCTACCGCCACCATGCTTTACTGTGGGCTTAAGGTTCTCCTTGTTTAGCTCGGTATTCGCTTTACGCCAAACATATGACATTCCGTCCGAGCCAAAAATATTAAACTTAGAGTCATCCGCGAAAATAACGGTATTCCAGAACGCAGGAGTCTTAATAATATGCTCTTTGGCGAAGTCAAGTCGGCGTTGTATATTCATTTTTGAAATGAATGGTTTCTTTCGGGCGTTCAAGTCATGATTGCGCAGCACACGTCGGACAGTTTCAGTACTGGATGATTTTCCTATTTCACGCTGAACCTCTGCGCCAACTTCGGAGCAGATAACTTTGGATTTTTCTTAATTTTTCGTACAATATAACGCTCGTCTGATGCGTTGAAAATCTTATTAGGTGCTTCTCTGCCCTTGTTCTCCAACCGATTTTCGCGAACGAAGCGTTGAATGATGTATTGGACAGTTGAGGCACTTAAATTTGTCATTTCAGCAATTTTTCGCACACTCTGACCTTTCCTAAAATGGTTAATTACCAGTTTACGCTGTTCCATCGTTGTACGACGACCCATAACGCTAAATGTTTAATTTACAGCACTTTAACTATTTAAAATAATATAATAAAAATTGTTATAATAGTTAAAAAGGTCCAAAAACTCATACAATTCAAAAAAACTTTGTAACTGCGCGGCAGAATGAAACTTACTTACATTGAAGTTTGTGTACGAAATAAGATGTGAGCTGAAAATCAGCTGATCAATAGTTTTTCTCTTTTGCATGACAAAAAGAACAATTTTTGGGGTTCCCCGTTTTCTTATTAGGTTTACTAAACACATACATAGACATCTACATTCAAAACTTATTGATAAGTTTTTTAGTTTCGATGTTACAGCCATGTACATAAAAATATATACACTGTACGAAATAAGCTGTGAGCCACTGTATATTTCAACTCTGTAGCTAGCGCAGTTTAGGCAAACTAATAAGTGTACTAGATACAAGTGAAGCCAATAAAAGCAAATTAAAAAGAAAAAGATTTTTGCTACAAACTTTTTCACTATTTAAAGCATTTTATCAGTTAGATATTCAGAATTTGTTCTATTTGAAATTAATATATATGATGAAAATCAAATCAATTATGGTTGCGTGTTGTCGAATAAATAACAGTAAGAATAAAAATAGGCCGATATATACTTTATATTAATGGTGACCAACTATTGTCTTATACCATTGTGACAACATAATAACCATGTAATTAAGTAATCAAACAAATCGACCCAAATTTGGCTTTATGCATAATTGCATTTCTTAAACAGATCTGATATGTGTGTTTGATTATTTCAATTTCTTTGTTTTAATAATGACTTCGGTTAACCTACTAAATACCATTATGTCATGTTTTTTATTATTTTATTCTTGATTTCTTTATTTTAATTTAATAACACAATTAATCACAATTGTGTTTTACTTGCACAGCTATCAAAATTCTACGCATTCACAGCTGCTATCGTAGCTTTATTTCGAAAAAACTGGTGACTGGCGAAGTTTTACGTGTGGATGAGTATGGGATGATTTACTTGAGTACTCATAATAGTTGGGTCCAATTGCAATTGGAAAAAAATGATAGTTTACTTTAATCGTACAAAAAATAATCGGACTTAGATTGGTACAGAATTTTCAAGAATCCAGCTGAATTGGACATACAGTGGCTCCCAGCTTATCTCGTACAGTGACAGTTTAAAAATTGCTGCAGTCGTAATTCCTAATATAGCAAAAATTTGAACAAAATATAAATGCCATTTTAGAAAGGAAGGTTTGTTTTTTATTTTCCAAAATTTACTTTTTCAAAATTTTAGTGTTTGACACTATAAAAAAATAAAATAAGAAAAAAATAGGAAAATTCATGTCACAGCTTATTTCGTACAGTCTCTTTAAGTTCAAACTAAAAACAAAGTAAGTTGATTTTAATATTTAGTTGACATCCCTTAGCGTTAATGACAGCCTGGAGTCTATTTGGCATTGAATCCACCAATTTTTGAGTGATGTCTGGTGTGATTTTTTTCCATTCTTCCATCAGTACCTTCTTTAGGTCTTGCTTATTAGAAATCTTGTGTGTTCTTATTTTATTGTCCAAAATAGACCAAAGATTTTCAATCACATTCATGTCAGGTGACTGTGGTGGTGGAGACATCAAGTGTGGGCAGTTCCAAATAAGCCAAGATTGCACAATCCCAGATTTATGTTTTGGGTCATTATCTTGGTAGTACCGAAATTCTTCCCGCAAACCCAGTTTGTCTGCACTTTGAAGTAAATTGTTTTTCAGAATCTCGAGGTACTTCATTTTGTCCATTGTTTCCTCAATAAAAACCAATTCACCTACTCCGGCTGCTGACATACAGGCCCAAACCATCACGCTACCGCCACCATGCTTCACTGTGGGCTTAAGGTTCTCCTTGTTTAGCTCGGTATTAGCTTTACGCCAAACATATGACATTCCGTCCGAGCCAAAAATATTAAACTTAGACTCATCCGCGAAAATAACGGTATTCCAGAACGCAGGAGTATTAATAATATGCTCTTTGGCGAAGTCAAGTCGGCGTTGTATATTCATTTTCGAAATGAATGGTTTCTTTCGGGCTACTCGACCGTTCAAGTCATGATTGCGCAGCACACGTCGGACAGTTTCAGCACTGGATGATTTTCCTATTTCACGCTGAACCTCTGCAGCCAACTTCGGAGCGGATAACTTTGGATTTTTCTTAATTTTTCGTACAATATAACGCTCGTCTGATGCGTTGAAAATCTTATTAGGTGCTTCTCTGCCCTTGTTCTCCAACCGATTTTCGCGAACGAAGCGTTGAATGATGTATTGGACAGTTGAGGCACTTAAATTTGTCATTTCAGCAATTTTTCGCACACTCTGACCTTTCCTAAAATGGTTAATTACCAGTTTACGCTGTTCCATCGTTGTACGACGACCCATAACGCTAAATGTTTAATTTACAGCACTTTAACTATTTAAAATAATAATAATAAAAATTGTTATAATAGTTAAAAAGGTCCAAAAACTCATACAATTCAAAAAAACTTTGTAACTGCGCGGCAGAATGAAACTTACTTACATTGAAGTTTGTGTACGAAATAAGATGTGAGCTGAAAATCAGCTGATCAATAGTTTTTCTCTCTTGCATGACAAAAAGAACAATTTTTGGGGTTCCCCGTTTTCTTATTAGGTTTACTAAACACATACATAGACATCTACATTCAAAACTTATTGATAAGTTTTTTAGTTTCGATGTTACAGCCATGTACATAAAAATATATACACTGTACGAAATAAGCTGTGAGCCACTGTACTTTCGCACACTGATTTAGTGAAATTTTGAGGAAATGAAGAAAATTGATTAAATCGAAGACAGTGTTTTGTTCTCTTTTGAGTATGATTTTATATTAGGTAGCTCTGTACAAGAACTTATACAGTTATTATTGCCAAACTACATCAACCACTCAACTAGTAAATAATCTTTGAGAAATATTTTAATTATCGATATCAAAAATGTCTTACCCTAATTGAAATCCAGAAGTAAATTTAAGACATAAAATAATGAAGATATCTCAACTCCGGATTTTTTAGGGCACTAAAAGTTATAATAGTCTAATAGTCGCTTGGTTATTCACCGATTGAACCATTGAATTCAGGTGCTTTATTTTGGGAACATTATTTTAAGTATATTATCACCGATTTTAAAAGATTCAGGTCCACTAAAGAATTTTAATCCAAAATTTTGCTTTTGCGTCTCTATATTTTAGATATTATGAGACTGGTAGCTTTAAAGCTGGTGTTATTGGTGGTTCAAAACCTAAAGTAGCAACACCACCAGTTGTGGAAGCCATTGCAAATTATAAACGTGAGAATCCAACAATGTTTGCATGGGAAATTCGCGATCGATTACTTGCGGAGGGTATTTGTTCACAGGACAATGTACCCAGTGTATCTTCCATTAATCGGTGAGTGAGCAATAATTATTATAAAAATATCACCCTGTCCGATTTTAGTTATTTAAAAATGTATTACTTTTATTTTTGAACCAATATATTATTTAGATTTATTCGAAAATTAACCTAAACCAACATTAAAAAAAAATAAATATGTGGCACTTAAAGCCCCAAAGGGCTCATTGGCCGAGCTTCTCTTCCATTACTGTTGTGCGTCTTAAATTTGGACAGTATTAGAAGGGACCTACTTATTTTAACCGGTTCCGAACGGCAGAACACTTGTGACATCACTTTTTCTGAGCTTTGTCACAGAGTTCTTTTAGAAGCTTTTACATGGCAAGTTGTTACTGTTACTAGAATTGGCAATTGCTTGCCGACAGGTGGGTACCATTCGAAAGAAAAATCTTATCGATATTAAATTTGTTATGCATCAGCCGGGGATTGAACCACGACCTACAGATCAGAAGGCGAACACACCAACCACTGAGCTACGGCAAACCAACATTACCTAAACCTAAATTAATGGAATCGCTTCTAACTATTTTAACATTTAAAATTTAAAATATTGTACGGCTCTGTATATCATTTGCATAATTACAAGCGCTTGTGTTTATAATTAGTATATGAACCAAGAAAAAGAAACAATAACATTTTTAGGAACAGGTGGCTCTCCGTGAATTAAATATTTTATACTATTAGAAAGATACCATCTCGTAATAATATAGAGGAATTTGCTTCCGAAATGAATGGTTCCTAATCAATGATCCATCTCTAGCTCGTATAACCGGAGCCCAACTATTTGGGAATGGAAAGACATTTTATTTTTGTACTTTCCATTGATATATTTATAACCAGAGACTTTAGAAGTAATGAGATATCCCACTGTCAACAGATAGCGTTTTAACTCAAAACCAAAAATGGTTTTAGATACACTGGAAACAGTTGAGTATGAGCATTTTCATACATAAACCAACCGCAGCTTCACACAATCAATTTGAGTCGTCATATCACAGATATAAATACTTTCATATGTATGAATCCTACGATGAAGATTCAATATTGAAATTATATAGGATAATTCCAAATTATATTTATATAAGAATTTGAGAAATTCAGCATATGTAATACTTTGGTTACTTTTCGATCAAAAATTAATGAATATCAAAATTTTATTAAAAATATGTAGGCAATAAGAGTTAATTAAATTATCATGGAACATGATTTTTTATTAAAATTTAATTTGTTTACAATAATTAATTCTTATCGAAATGTTTAGCTATCAGGTGAATTTCAATAAGAAAGCATCCCTTATTTGCCTACTACAAGCAATCGACTCAATCATCTGTTCGATTTTAATTGCTCTCATTTTTTCGTTTTCTATATATTTTACTATGTCAAATATATATGTACACATGCGAAGCAGAATTGTCTATTTTTCATTGATAAATACTCGAGATCGGCAACACAGCAATCATGCGATTGAATTTTTGGAGATTTTGTCATTTTGCACTTGTTCAACAGCCAACACATAAAATTGTTCGTCTTTCGTCGATTTCACGCGCATTGGTTCACACATTCATCTACGCCTGCGTATTTGTTATTGCTTTTGCTCTCGTTTCTTGAGGAAGAAAAATACTCATCAAATTTCTGGTGTTCTATTTTGTCTTCCATATAAAAAACATTCATGCGCAACAAGGCGGCTAGAACTTGTATGGTGCACACAGTCCATGCCCAGTACTCCCTCTGCTTTAGTCCTACATGAGTAATTGTGTAGATTAAAACTAAGCTTATGATCCATAGTTTCGCCAGATCAATATAGTTAAGGACATGAGTCAATGGTTTATCGAAAATATAACAAATACACGTCAGAGGCAGCATTGCTATACCCAGAAACCATATTGTTGAAAAGTACTTTTTGTGTTTCATTAGTTAAGGGGGTCTTCTACCTTGTTGGTTCAAAAAATTCGATTTTTTTTTTTTTCAATTTTCCAACCCAGAAGGTGTTAGGAATATACCCTTAAAAGGATATAACTGAAATCTTATTATTTCGAGTTTTTCCGAGCCGTCGAAGACAGTTACGCGTGCTCTTATCGCAGCGCTCTTCGCGACCACATAAAAGCTGGCCCATCGCGTTTTTCTAAAATTATCTAACGTTCTATCGAATACCTGATGTATCTGTATCTATGTAATCTCTGTTATGCATGATAAATTTTTCGGTCCATTCAGTTTGAAAGAAAATTTAACGTCGGAAACATCCCGCTTGTTATATACATGAATATCTTTAAATGCGATTTCCCAAAAGTTGCGTTTTTGTAACTGGTTGACATGATATCTCGAAAACTAATTGATTGATTGATTGAAATTATATATCAAAATTTGTGAAAAACATGTGGCTATCGTTTGACAGATACTTTTTAGATTTGTTTTATTTAAACATTTTTTACAGATGTTTTTAACCCCGAAAACATTAAAAAAAAAAATTTTTTTTTTAAAGTTGCCTGTTCTGCGAAATTTTCAAATTTTGAAAATGCCATCTGTCAAACGATAGCCAAGGTGATAAAAAAATTAAATCATTTTGGTTTTTTTGTTTCAGACGATTTTCATGAGCTAAATCGTGTCAACCATTTGTGTATGCATTTTTTGCAAGGGACACTTCAAGGTCAAGTCACGGACAAATCGAAGACAGTAAATTTTCAGTAAAATTCGTGTTAAATGTATTTAAATAAACAAGTTGAATGCAACAAACCGCACCTCGATTGCGTTTTTAGTTTTCCTATAACTAATATTCAAAAAACAGTGTCAAAAATGAAGCCACAAGGTAGAAGACCCCCTTAAGTAAGATTTTATCCAATTTACAAGATTTTGCAATACTCCAATTAAGTCCAACTTCCGTATAAGTAAATCATGATTGTCTTTATCAAAAGCTTTGCTGAAATCATAAATAAGTAATAAGTATATATCGTATAACATCCGTTAGAAAGCCAGTATTAAAACGTTTAATTACTGCAGATGAAAACTCAAGCAGATTTATCGCAGTTGATTTCCCTTTGAGAAAACTATACTGATTGGTAAATTTTACAGATTTAACCAAGAAAGCCAACTGAGATGTGAGAACAACTTCAATATATTTGGGTATAACACTCAATTTCTCAATTTAACTATACCCGAAAAGTTGGAAACATCTGATTATTTTCCGCTTTTATGAAGCTGAATAAAATATTATGCTTTCTAACAATTTGAGAAGTAACCAAGCTGGAGAGAAGCATTAAAAAGTTTAGACAGTGGCAGATATAAACAATCAGCAAAACTTTTCAGAATACAGCTTGGAGTATTATGAGGACCAGGTAAATTCGACATCTTTAAAGATCTGAGATAAAATAAGAGATCTTCCGAACTGCCAATCGAATGTGCGGAGGTTTAAGTAGGGTAAGCAGAAGCTATGGTGGCTATCATTGCAAAATTAACCGAACTTCCAGATCTTTTGTAGGTTTAACAGAGTTTTTAAATTAAGTTCAAAGCAGGCAAATTTATTCCACAGGGTTTTATTAAGTTTTACAAAATTTGTTTTTTCGATATCGTATCAAAATTATTATGTCCAGAATTACAATTTTTGAAATTACAGTATTCATACCCCACACAGAGAGAGGGATGATGTGCATCCTCTGATAATACAAAAGTTTGGTGACATGATTGTGATATTTTTTACACATCGTCAGTATTAATCAGATATAAAATTTTGTCGTTTTTATTCCGTATATCTTTCATTTGCTGAAGTCCCAATTTAGCAAAAAAATCTAGAAGCTCATTAAAACACTCACGCAGTTTACAAGGTATTTATTAAGAGTTATCAATATCAAAACTCCACGTAACATGAGGTAAGTTAAAGTCACCGAAACTTAATAATGAGTCATTGCCACCAAGTTTAAAGGAAATAAACCTGATGAATGTCGCGTGTTTAAGGTATAAATCTATGCTAGAATTTCAAGGTATGTAAGTGCATAAAATGTACAAGTAATTCCGCGGTGCTACAAGCATTTAAACTTTAAATATGACATATGACATACAGTTATTAAACTTTTAATATGACATAGTAGACATTGCAAATCTGGTCAAGTAGAACACAAAACCATGTTTCAATTTTTCCAGATACCCCCAAAATCTCTTTTTATTGTAAAAAAACAACCGATTTTTCAGTACTTAAAATAACGATCATATTGTTATTTTTTAACCGATTTGGGAATTTGAGGCGGCTTTATAAAGAGGACAGATGTTTCTTCGTACACACGAAAAAGGTTCAGTAAAGATTTCTAAAACCTTCATAAAATTTGACATTAAAGTATATTCATATCATGGAGCAAAAAATATTTACTTTTTATCACTTTTATTAGACTTAATAAAAGAAGAAGTAATAAATTAATAAAGATGGAACTTTAATTTTTATAAAAAATGGAATAATTCCAACAAATTTCATCATATTTACAAGATATAACGTTCATTCTTATTATTTTAAAAACAGTAACCAGTACATCCCTTTTATTATTGCAATTAAACAAACAATTAATTTTGTTGCATTAAAAAAACAAACAACAAAGTATTAATAAGATAAAATAAAAACGTAACAAATGAAAGCAATAACTAAAGCAATATTTAATGAGCAAACTACCAACAAAACACATTTTGAAAAACCCTGCGTTTAATATGCAACTTTGACAAACAACAATCTCACTGTAAGTATTAATTTACACAATATGTAAAATGAAAAAACGCCAACGATCTAAGGAAGTGCTGTATTAACAAACGCAATTACCTTTAAAATAGTAATATACAGAGTGGCTGATAAAAGCTGCTTCCAAAAGAAAACGTAATAATTTTTTCTATCTAACATATCTGCTCCATTTTTATTTATTTAATAGATTCATCTTTTAATTTAACGAATATTGAATATTGGGATAATGAAACAAGAATTTGGATTGTGCGCCGCTATCACTAATTGGAATCCATAGTTTCAGTCCGAATAGAATATAGGGGCACGTTTGGCGACATTCCTCCTAGCTGATGGACTATAATGAGGCTCGTGAATAATTTTGCCGAGCGTGGAGCAATCGCAAGAAGACTTTATCATCGCGAAGCCTCAGTTCGGATGCAGGAAACAATAGCTGCTGTAGCTGCTGCAATACAACCTAATCCTACAGTCTCGACAAGGAGCTTATCTGCTCAAATGAATATCAGCAGAAAATCATTGCAGACGATTTTGTATTGATATTAAAAGTTATTCCCGTATAAATTTATGATTGAGTTTGACGAAGTACTTTGTATGTTATGAGGGTTCTAAAAGGGATAATTTAAAGTAGGTTTTTAAGATAATTCCGAGGCTTAGTAAGGGAGTTATATAAAAAGTGGGCGTGGCCCACCTCTTTCTTGTAAATCCAATTAATTTTTCAATATTAATCCACACCTTAAATTTGGTTGTCTTACGTTGAATTGTTCGTAAGTTATAAAAAAAAAAGTTTAAATTTTCGCAACTTTGTATGGTAGCCCCATTAAGAAGTGGGCGTGGCATGTTGATTTTTTGCCAGATTATTTACAACTACCATATTAACCTAAGTATTAATTATGATCGTTCTAGACAGAAGATTGCAGAAGCTGCAGCTATCTCAATTTAAAAGAAATTCAGTCATTCTGTATGGGAGCCACTATAAACAATGGGCGTGTCTGGCCCATTTCTTGTGAGTATATTTGGTCTTAAAATACTAATCCACACCTTGAATATTGTTTTCCTACGCTAAATATTTTATAAGTTATAGCGCTTAATATTTTTGTTTAATTCCCTCGACTTTGTATGGGAGCCCCAATAAAAAGTATTATTTCATATTATTTCCGACTGCCATATTAATCTAAGTGTCAATTATGGTTATTCTAGACAGAAGATTGTAGAAGTTACAGCTGTTTCAATTTAAAAGAAGTACAGACACTTTGTATGGGAGTTACTATAAAAAGTAGGTGTGGCTCGCCTATTTCTGATAAAGTGATGTAGCAGTATAATGCAACGCTATGTTCCAAATATGGTTATCCCAGATGGTATATTAAATGAGTTATAGCAAGTTAAAGATTTTGAAAATTCCGAGGTTAGTCGCTTTGAATGCTTAGCGTGGGCATGGCTATTGACCGATCATGCCCAATATCAATCCCCTCCGTACTCTTGGATCAGAGCTTACTTATGCCAAATTTCGTCAAAATAGATCAATATTTGCTCAAGTTATCGCTCGAACCAGCCAGGTGACGGACAGACGGACGGACGGACGGACATCGTTACGTCGAAAATTTAAGCCACGCTGATCACGAATATATATCCTTTTCTATATCTCCGGAGATTCCTTCAAGTAGTTACAAACATCTGACCGAAATGAATATACGTACCTTGCATATTACATTATGCAGGGTATAATTAATCATATAAATACATAAAGTATGGTTATGGTGTAAGCTGAAGCATAGAATTCGTTTCCCTGTTAACCAAGCGATATTTGTTCGTAAAATATCGATATCTGATATTATCATGCAAAAAAATATAGTGGCGATAATATCGTATAGGAAGCAAAAATATCATTATTATTGATACATCGTTATAATGCAGGGTGATTTTTTACCAACTTTCTTTTTGGCAACACTGTTTTTGGCAGCTCAACCGTTTTCGTGTAACATGTTACTGTCAAACATGTTCAGTTTAGTCTATAATTTAACCGTGAATCGACTTAAAAACGAACAACGCTTGCAATTCATGCTCGGTTCATTCATTCATTCATTTTATGGTCAGTTTGGGCGACCTTCTGAGGGGCCTATTCGGAATCTTGTGACTAAATTTTGCACTAAATTTACATTATTGGACATTAAACCACCAACACGTATACGAAGAGTGCGGACAGCATTTCAACAACATTTACATCAACATTACGCGGTCAACATTTACATCAAATCATCTTTAAACATTGAATTATATAGATCGTTCTATCGATTCAAATAAAGATTTCATACATTTCTCTAAATTGTATATGTTGTTTTTTGAATCAAATTCGAAGGCTCTTAAAAAATCACCCTGTATTATGATTGCATGATTGCCATGAGATTATGAGCATTAATCGCTATTTTTCGTTCATTATTCGTCGTTGCTTACTCTGTCAACGCACTCACTATCTATCGCTTTGTATCATTGCGCGTAAGTCGCTTTCTTTCTCATTCTACCTTTCACTATGTTATATCTTCCTTCCTGCTCATTTAACGAAATCAGTTTTAAACATTTCATACCCCTGAGAAGTTTTACCTCAAAAATTCGATAACAAAGTACAACAGTACTGGCAGTACTCTTCTAAAACGAATCTCGAGAATCCTTTCCTGTGTCAAAGAGAGTGAATTTAGCAACTATTCGATCCAAAAGCGGGTTAAAAGTTACTGGAAGACTCTTCATTTTTAAAGATATTTTTTGAGACAACACTATTCATGCAGTTTTAGAGATGGAAGTAACACGATTGGCGACAAGCGTAATCCATATACAAGATAGAATGGTATGAACAATAGCTTGCAAAGTGGGTTTTGTGTGTACCGTACTGCTAAGCAATATTGTCGATGTGAAACTCTGTACTCCTGGTGTAAGTGTTTAATGATTGGAGCAATAATGAATATCTAATTTTGGTTCTGTTGCTTATCATTTTCTTCTGATGTGGATCAAAAACCATTGCGACTGCTAAATACAGTAGCTGAAATATCTCATTTGTTTGTGGTTGCATAGCTATTATTGTTGATGTCTCTTTGCTACGTCGCCCTGGCTAGGTACGACAAAGTTATTGGTTGTAAATTTTATTGTTTTGTAAGTTTGTTATGGGTACTGGCCGTCTGGACCTGCTTCGCTTTCTGCTCTGGGTCTATTTATTCTTTACTGCCTCAAGGATAAATTTGTGTCATAATTTTCTTGGTTGTTACTGTTGTTAATGCTGTTAATGTTTCTGCATTGGCATCTCTCGAAATTTCATTGTATGAGTTGATATTGGATTCTTGTGAACATCCTGTTGCTCTCTTGTGTTTGTAGGAGAATTACCAGATTCTTTTTCTATATGTATTATAAATACTACATATATCTACTACATCACTTATTTAGTTAATTTTCCTTATTAAGATATACATATATCCTTAATTGACTTTTTTCTTTGCAATATTCATTTATAATCTATACCTAATTCTTTAAAATGTATTAAAAATGCATTGTTGTTTGGTACAAAAATACAGTGACAACATTGCTTTTTCTCTTCATAGTTACAGTGACCAACCTTTCGTACTTGTAGGTGGTACGATTTTCAATATTATCCGTTGAAATCGCAACTTATTTTGTTACATATATTTCATCTTATTTTTAACGGATATATATATATATATATATATATATATATATATATATATATATATATATATAAATATATATATATATATATATATATATATATATATATATATATATATATATATAAATACAGTATAGTAAGAACACGTTAGGATTTATCTGAAAGAATATAATAAATAGGCAATAGGTTAGCTAAGTTGAAAACAAAACAAACAAACAAAAAACACAAAAAAAAACATATATATATATATATATATATATATATATATATATATATATATATATATATATATATATATATGGCACTTGAAGCCCCAAAGGGCTCATTGGCCGAGCTTCTCTTCCATTACTGTTGTGCGTCTTAAATTTTGGACAGTATTAGAAGGGACCTACTTATTTTAACCGGTTCAGAACGGCAGAACACTTGTGACATCACTTTTTCTGAGCTTTGTCATAGAGTTCTTTTTAGAAGCTTTTTCATGGCAAGTTGTTACTGTCGGAAGAATTGCCAATTGCTTGCCGACAGGTGGGTACCGTTCGAAAGAAAAATCTTTTCGATATTAAATTTGTTATGCATCAGCCTAGTATTGAACCACGACATACAGATCAGAAGGCGAACACACTAACCACTGAGCTACGGCACCCAGCTGATTCATGATGTATTATTATTATTTTTTCTTGCATCTGGAAATTGTTTATTTTAATAAATATTCTTATATGTTGGAATTATTTTAATTATCATGTTGAGGAATTTTATGCGATATTATTTTGAGTGTCGTTCTCACGTTATTGTACAGGTTAATGCATTGTTATGCATTTTGCTTAATATGGTCGACTTGCTATTAATTTAATTTTTTTTTTGTACGGAATTTCGTTTTTTTTTTTTTTGCATTTTTGTAGTATTATGTATTTTGTTTAGTTTGAAAATTTAATTCTCTTGTATCTTTGTTTTATACATTTCGTTCTCATGCTTTTATGCATACTCGATATTACGTTATTGTAGGGTGTTTTTTGTAGAGGTTTGGATCATCGAATTTAATATTCATCTAAGTTTGAGTGGAAAGGTTTTATTAAATTATTGTGTGAAGCTTAACTAATAGTTCTTACTTCACACTATTTTATTTTATATCCTAACTGAATTTTATTTTTTTCCTTTTTTTTCTACCACAAATACTATTAATTCGTTAAACTACTATTACTTATTGATAAAAATGTTTTAGTAAGTTGTTATGGTATCTTTTACAATTTTGTCGTCGTTACTGGACTGTCCAGTATGGGATGGGACTGGATGGGACTAAATTTATTTTTCTTAGTCTGATTGCTCAACAATACTTTATCACTTATTTTAAAAATTGGTATTGTAATACTTTATTTTGATCATCTGTAATGTACAGAGGTGATTTTTTTGTTTTTAAGTTTGTCGGCATATCGATATTGAAACCGTACAGAACACTGAATGGTGTACGTTTTGTCGAAGTATGTATGGTGTTATTATGTACGTGCATCGCTGATGCTAACCATTGGTCCCAATTTGACCCATTTTCTTTAACAAAACTCCTAAGATATTCCGATAAGGGTCTATGAGTTCTTTCTAGAGAACCGTTTGCTTGTAGGTGGTATGACGTTATACGTAATTTTTTAACACCTAGCATCTTGCATGTATCTGACAACAATTTTTATGTAAAATTTGTACCATTATCTGTGACTAAATTTTTTGGTATATTGTAGCTTGTAATAACTTCGTTGTAAAAAGCTTTTGCTACTGTGCTAGATTCTGCATCAGGAATAGGTACACAAATGAAAAATTTTGAAAAATCATCTTGAAAGGTAAGAATGTACTTAATTCCCGATGTGGTTTCTGGGAGAATTCCCACCATATCCAAACAAACTTTTTCAAATGGCTTAGATGGTGTATCGGTTAATATCATTGGCATTTTCGTAAGCCTCGAGCTCTTGTTATTTTGACATTTTTTACAATTTTTAACATATTCTTTAATCTGGCTTCGCATACCTTTCCACCTGTACTGTCTTCTAATCCTGAAATATTTTTTCAAAGCACCCTGATGCCCTCCTAAAGGTGAATGATGGAAGTTGCGAAGTATCGTCGATATATCCTTCTCATCAGTGAGAAGTTCCGCATTCTTGTTCTCCTGATTTTCTGCATTCTCATCTAGTTCTAATTCGTCATCAGATCTTTCATCAGGGTCTTCTTGGCTTTCGGTTTCGTCGACTTTATTCCTCGCCATAGAACGAGTCACAACTATTGTTGACTCCTGATTCGGTTGTGGAACTCTGCTGAGCGCATCCGCGTTCAAGTTCCGTTTGCCTGGCTTATAAATTATTTCAAAATCAAATTCAGATAATTTGTGCCTGAATCGTGCTAAACGTGATGTCTGATCCTTTAGGTTTGCAATTCCGCGTAGTGGCTGGTGGTCGGTGTAGATCTTGAACGGTCTACCGAGTAGATAAGCTCGATAATTCTTCACAGCCCACCAGATGGCCAGGAATTCCTTTTCGATGGTGGAATACCTTTTCTCAGTATGACTGAGAGCCCTGCTCGCAAAGGCTATTGATCTATCTTATCCAATTTCACCTTGTGATAGAATTGCACCTACAGCCTCATTGCTGGCATCTGTTGTTAACGCAAAAGGTTTAGAAAACTCTGGGTAGGCTAAAATTGGCGGAGAGCAAATTGCTTGCTTCAAATCTTCAAAAGCTTTCTGACATTTTTCTATCCATTCAAATTTCGAGTCTTTTCTGAGTAGTTTGTTGATTGGCAGTGTCATACTAGCCATATTCTCAACAAATTTTCGGTAATAATTTACTAAACCTAGAAATGTCTGATCACATTTCTTATTTTTTGGCACAGTAATATTTTTAATTGGGTGCCATAGCTCAGTGGTTACTGTGTTCGCCTTCTGATCTGTAGGTCGTGGTTCAATCCCCGGCTGATACATAACAAATTTAATATCGATAAGATTTTTCTTTCGAATGGTACCCACCTGTCGCAAGCAATTAGCAATTCTTCCGACAGTAACAACTTGCCATGAAAAAAGCTTCTAAAAGAACTCTGTGACAAAGCTCAGAAAAAGTGATGTCACAAGTGTTCTGCCGTTCGGAACCGGCTAAAATAAGTAGGTCCCTTCTAATACTGTCCAAATTTAAGACGCACAACAGTAATGGAAGAGAAGCTCGGCCAATGAGCCCTTTGGGGCTTTAAGTGCCACATATTTATTTTTATTTAATATTTTTAACACATTCCACCTGGTAACGCTCCTTCTTCAGTGCATTTATGGCCTAGGTAAATTATCTCTTTTCGTAAAAACTGGTACTTTTCTGTATTTAACTTCAAGTTATGCTAACGTAAAAGTCGAAATACTCTTCGTAAACGCGACTCATGTTGTGCCAAGTTCCGACCATAGACGACGATTTCATCCAAGTAGACGAAACAATCTATACCTTTAAGTCCTGTTAGTACATGGTTCATTAGTCTTTGGAAGGTGGCAGGGGCTCCTGTTAAGCCAAAAGGCATTCTATTAAATTCATAGTGCCCAACACCTCTACTAAAAGCTGTTTTTTCTCTGTCTGATTCTTACAATAACACTTGATGGTACCCACTGGCCAAATCCAGTGTAGTGAAATATCTACAATGACCTAACTGGTCTAATCTTTCATCGATGCGGAGAATGGGAGAAACTTGTTTAATGGTGGCGTCATTTAATTACCTGAAATCTACTACTAGCCTCCATTTTCTTTTACCATCTTCTCCCGCTTTCTTTGGCACCAAAATTATAAGAGAATTCCAGGGCGATCAGCTGGGAATAATTATGTCGTCTTCCAATATTTTGTTTACTTGCTTATTGATTTCTTCCTTATGTGATTCTGGTAGCCTGTACTGTCTTTGGTTGATTTGCGCCTGGTCTGATTTTATTGGTATTGTGTGTTTTATACCTGTTGTGTGAGACAGTTTGTCCCTTTCCAATAAAAATAAATGGTGGAATGACTGAAGTATTCCATCTATGGATCTCTTTTCCTCAATCTTAAAGTTTTCGTCTAGCTTAATTGTTTCTAATATTTTGGTAACCCTTTTTTGGCTATTGGTTTCGGTAATGTTGTTTGTTTTATGAGCTATGTCGTATTCTTCGCGTTCTAAATGATTAAATTTAATAATAATAATTTTAAGCTAATTATTTACAGTATATGAATTTGTATTCGTATTGGGAATTGGGACATAAACTGTGTTGTTCGTCACACTGCCAAATGTCTCACCTAAATATATTCCAGGAGATACTTCCTGTTTCTCTACTATAATTGTTTCGAAATTCGTATTTACTTTAATGGGGACTACCTTCATAGTTCTCCCAGGTACTACAACCTCACTGGTGTGTAGTACTCTATTACCATCGTTCAACGGTTTGAGAGGTATTCATTAAATGCTGTTTTCTTTCACCGAAGAAAATCAGCTTCTTTTTCATAGTATTGATAACCGATCGGTACCATAAATTGTCTCTACCTAGGATACCATCAGCAGGTATCCCTCTCTCTTCAGAGATTATGTATAATTCTAAAATCAAATCTTTAGTCCTCTCGTGTTGGACTGCTATTGACCCTAATGTGGAGACAAATCCTCCGAATGCATCACTAAGATTTTTCCTTAAATGCCGCTTCTTGCTAACAGATTCCTCAATTACTGATTAAACTGGTATCTGCCCCAGAGTCTACTAGTAAAATGAGTTTTCCATTTTTTGCTTCCTCACATGGAAACTCAATGAACACATCATATACATCAGAGAATCCCAAGCAGTAGCCATGTTTGTTATTACTGGATGGGAATGATAGTTCAACAATCCCCCTGGACGCTTGACCAGCAACTTCCGCCATCTTGGTTTATCTAACTTGGAGGGGGTGTCAACAATCTTAAAAGACGCATGACTGACACCTTCCATTTCAACTGGCCTACTTTCCTACTTTTAGCAAAATGTTGGGGTTCCCGGTTTGTTGGCCGTACCTGGGCCCCCCGTAGTTTCCCTCGGTTTTTTCCAATTCTTTGCGTTTATAACAGTCAGCGATCCTGTGTCCCGGCTTCTTACAGAAAAAACATTTGGCCTCCGGATTTCCGCGATTAGGGACTTTGCTTTCTTGTCCTCCCTTAGTAGGTGCAGGTGTTTGATTGCCTTTTCCTTGTGACCTCTTGTTGCTAAAAGGTGTGCATGACTAACTGAACTCATGTCCATATTTTTTACACTTTATGCAATAGGGCATATTTTTTCTCTTCAAACATTCGTCTTTGGTGTGCCCCTTTTTGTCGCAGAAGGAGCAGGTAGGAACTTTCCTTTGGGTATTTTGGGGACTTACGTTATTATTTTGATAGTTGTTCATTCCGAGTGGCATCTTGTCATTTCCGTTCTGGTGAAATGCCACTGTATTACTGGCCTCAGTCTGTTGAACGTCGTTTGAATATAGTGCGCCCATATTAAACTGATTGAATCGCTGTCCTCTTTCGAGCAGAATACCCGTGTTTACGGCCTTCTCTACTAATTCTTCTAACGTGCCCGTCTTACCTAGCATATGAGTTTTTAACAATGGGTCTTGAAGGCTTGATATAAAAGATGTCCTCGCATACCCCTCTAGCTCTTTTAACAACGCTTGGTCTCCGATCCCACCATATCTATTCTTAATACATTGTATCGCCGTGGATTTTAAATCACTTAATCTCCTTGCAAAATCACGTATATCCTCCTGAGGTAGTTGGCGTGCGACTTATATTTGGTGCGTGAGTGGCTCCAGGTGAACGGTCTTCAAATATGTGTTTCGCAGAAGTGTATACAATTCCTCTATATTAGCGAACTCTTACTTAGCACCAAGTTGTAAGCGTCACCATATAGTCGTTGTGTTATTCAAGCTACGAAATCTTCAAAGTCGTCGGGTTTTATGGCTTTTCTTGCTAATTCGCACTCAGAAATGAACTGGTATACTTCGGTACTCAAATCTTTAGACTCCGCTCCAGTGAGTACTGGGACTACTCTACTGACGGTCTGTGCAATTTCGTCAATACGCATTATTAGCTTTAATTCAGGTTGTACTTCTGGTTGTGTTTTTCGTACTGGTGTACGACGACAAAGAGGTATCTCCTGTGCTAGGCAGCGTCCTTTTAGAGATTCCTCTCTTCTTCCTGGAGTGTACTTAGCTGCTCAGAGTCAACAGAGGTTCTATGCCTTTTCTCTATAAATTCTTCTGAATAGCCCTTTTCTTTTAGTAAATCTTCTAATTCCTTATTTCTATTAAGAGTCTTAGTAATCTGCTGCCTCTAAATCGTCCTTTTGTTTTAAGGCTGCATCAGCCTGGTGTTTCAATAGTTCGTTTAGCTCGGATAACGTGGCGTCTAATTCCTGTATTAGAGTTAGTACCTTTCCGTGATGCACTTTTGATTTTATGAGCTGGAATTGCTCCACACGAAGTCGATTGGCTCGGTTATTGCAACGTCTAGCTCTCTTGATAATGATTCGAAGGATTTCTTGTCCATTTTACCACACTAGAATTAGATCCTGTACTGCGTTAAACGTTGAACGTAAAAACAGATATTTCGCAGTATCCTACCGGCTGCGCCAAAATTTTGCGTACTATTTTTCCACAACACTCACTAAGTACCTAACTCACAAGATTAGCACCAAGACCTAAGCTCCTAAATATCCCTCGAGTCTAACACACTAGTTGGCTGAAATAAAACAATTATATTTTATCAATGATACTTGCGGTTTTGGGTATTCGCTTTATTGCTGGTGTTTTGTATTTTGCACTTTTACACTAATACTGGAGGGCCTCGTAAGGATCGCAGTATTTGCACTTTCTTAAATGCTAGCATTTCGGTGCAAGGCTCACAACTCAAAAGCGACTGCCTTCGGTGCAGAACTTCGAATTGTGTGGGAAAGTGCTTTGTCAGCATTTTCACACCCAGCTGCAACTCAGTTGGCTCAATGTTCTGGCATTCCACAATTACAAGTAATATTAGTATGGATTGTGTATATCACGACTTCGAGCAATGTTGGTATGTGTATGGACAAATATTTAGTTCACAATTTCGGGAAATATATCGCGAGGCAAAATATGCATATGTGCATATTTCATATTATTGCTCGCAACACTGACTTTTTGTCGAGATTTCCAGTTGGAAAGAGCTGTCACTATAAAAATAAGATATCATTAAAAAGACACACTAAATCCTTTTTTAATACGTGGACTGTATATATGTTTATCGTTTTGGTTGATTGATTTCACTTGCTGTGGTGGCTTTGTCCAAGTTATAGAGAAGCCCTCGATGGATATCGATTTTTTTGATGTTGATGTTGCACCTATTCACAGTTGTTGTTGATCATCAATGTTGTCATTGTTCACTGTTGTTGCTATTGTTAACTATTTGTAATGAACAATGTCCGTTGTTTTTCACAAGATTGCTCAAATAGCAATGTGCGAACTTAGAGTTGTTCATTCACCTGTATAAATACGATTCGCAAGCGTGGATCGCTCTTAGGGGGAGAAAGAGATGTGAATCTCGAAGATAGTGCTTCTTAACCCAAACAACACTGTTGTCATTTCTCTCATAGCTCTCACTCTAAAAAGGAAGACGAAATCAATGCGCAAGTATGAACGTATCAATAACCAATATATCAATATACCATATATATACCAATATATAACAATGTCACAACTACTCTCATATCACGTATGTATATGTTTGTACCTTATGCAAACATTTTAAAAATAACAACACCTCCTGTTCAAATTACTAAAGATAGTGCTCCAAGCGCTCTTGAAAATTCTTTAAATTCAATGCAAGGCAAGATTTAAAAAAAATCAGTACGTGCTCCTTCAAGCAGTTCTGTCAAAATGCTATTTCATTCAAACACTCCAAAAAACATATTTTGGGTATTTGTAGCCTAGTCATTGACGTTGATATGACAGAAGCTTCAGTCATTTACAAGCTGTCATTCAGTGCGTATCAATGTTATAAGTGACGGATGTCGATGAGCAACGTTCACGTTATCATCTTTTATTCCTTTTCAAATGACAAAAAGTACTGTTGAAGCTGTGAAATTGATTAATTCGACTTTGGTTGAAAATTATATCAAACTTAGAACAGTACGAAGGTAGTTTGCAAGAAGTCCGCCGTCCGCATGCTGTCATTATATCCCGTGTGCATATTTTAGAGATAAAAATTCGTCTAATGCGGACCCTAAAACAAAAATTGATAAGTATTTTTCTCTTTCTTCAACTAATGTGAGTACAGCATATTTCTAATTCTCCCGAATTATTAATAAATAAGAACACAAGTGCACTCTTGTGAAGTTCTCAATGTCCATCTGCTCTAGTAAATGATACACAAACAACTCCAAATCAATACGGTGAGAAATTGACAGATGTTGCTTGTAAACAAACTTCAGGCGACGATGTATCTAAGCATAATGATGATTCGCAACATATAAATTTCAAAACATATATCCTTAAGTGGCCATTCACAACAGTGGCAAATAGTACCACAAGACAATAGTAATAAAGTGCAAATGGGAGTTGATCGTGTCCAACCACCAAAAGAGGCAACAGTGCAGACTGGTGTGGACCAATACATATTTGCAAAAGGAAAACGTAGCCAGTTAAATATGCAAGCTTCAAAAATGATTAGGCACAATAATGAGGGCATTGCAAGCACAATCAGTTCTAATTACTCATCAACGAGTCAGATTCCATTGGCCACAAAGATAGAAGAACAGAAAAGCCTCTATCAATTTATATTCGGAAACGTAACTCCAATCCCTTGGTTAAAGCATTAACTTCTACATTAGGTTCCAAAAACCTAATTCCTATAATAATTCTTTGTTCCAACAACTAAAGGTAACATACTTACTTACTTACTTACTTATCTGGCCATAACAACCGAATATCGATTTAGGCCGAAAATAACATGCTTCGCCAGCCATCTCTGTTCTTTGCTAGCTGGCGCCAGTTAGAAATTCTAAGAGCCGTCAGGTTCTCCAGTACTTGGTCTTTCCACCAGATGTTTGGTCTTCCTCTTTTGCGTCGTCCTCCAGCGGGTTCCGAATATAACACCTTCTTAGCTGGAGCGTGTTCTTCCATTCGCTCGACATGACCTAGCCAGCGCAGCCGCTGGATTTTGATGCGCTTTACTATGTCAATATCGGCATACAGCTCGTACAGCTCATGGTTATACCTTATTCTGTACTCGCCACCAACGCAAATAGGTCCAAAGATCTTGCGTAGGACTTTTCTCTCGAAAACTCGAAGCATTCGCTCATCTGAGGTGGAAATTGCCCAGGCTTCAGCGCCATATGTTAGGACAGGCATGATGAGAGACTTGTAGAGTGTAGTTTTCGTTCTTCGAGAGAGGGCTCGACTTCTCAATTGCTTACTCAGCCCAAAGTAACACCTGTTAGCAAGAGTTATCCTTCGCAATACCTCCAGGCTGACGTCATTACTGCTGTTAATGCTGGTTCCAAGATAGACAAAGTCTCTTACTACTTCAAAAGCGTAGTTGTCAAGAGTGACTTGCTGTCCATGACGCCGGGCCTATTTGTTTGTTGACACTAGATACTTCGTCTTGCCCTCGTTCACCGTAAGACCCATCCGACGTGACTCTCTTTCCAACTCTGAGAATGCTGCACTGACTGCTCGCGTGTTCATTCCGACAGCTTGACACTTTTGTTGAAGATAGTGCCATTATGTCGTAGATCAGCAGCTCGTATTATTTTCTCCATAATAAGATTGAAGAAGTCGCATGATAACGAATCACCTTGTCTGAAACCCCGTTCGGTATTAAACGCTGCGGAAAGGTCCTTCCCAATTTTCACTGCACAACGGGAGTTATGCAGTGTCATTCTACAAAGTCGAATGAGCTTTGCAGGAATACCGAAATCAGACATTGTTGTATAGAGGTAATCCCTTACCGGACTGTCGAAAGCGGCTTTATAATTAACAATCTGTGTCGATCTGTTTTTCTTGGGTCTTCTCCAGGATTTGGCGCAGTGTGAAATTTCTGGTCGATGGTGGATTTACCAGGTCTGTAGCCACACTGATACGGTCCAATCAGGTTGCTGAACATAGGCTTCAACCTTTCACACAGTACGCTCGATAGAACCTTGTATGCGATACTCAGGAGACTTATTCCACGGTAGTTGGCGCAAATTGTGGGGTTTCCTTTTTTTGTACAGGACAGAGAACACTGAGCCTCCAATCATCAGGCATGCTCTCATCCGACCATATTCTGCTTATGAGCTGGTGCATGCGGGTGAGCAACTCATCGCCTCCGGTCTTAAACAACTCGGCAGGCAGGCCATCAGCACCTGCAGCTTTGTTGTTCTTCAGCCATAAAATGGCCATTTCAACCTCGTCATAGTCGGGTGGTGGAACATCAACACCATCATCTGTAATTGGGGTTATCGGGCAATCTCTTCCACTGGCGGAATTGTTCGTAGCATCTCCATTCAGTAACGTGGAGAAGTGTTCCCTCCATAGGCTCAGTACACTCTGGACATCTGTAACCAGATTCCCATTTCCATCACGACAAGAAGAGGCTCCGGGATTTAAACCTCCACTCAGGCGCTTGATCTTTTCGAAGAATTTTCGAGTCTCATTCTTGTCGGTACACATCTCTATCTCCTCACACTCGCGTCTTTCCAACTCCCTCTACTTGCGCCTGAAAAGACGTCTCGCTGCACTCCTTTTCTCTCTATACCGCTCCTTAACAGCTCGCGTTGCGCCTGCACGCAGGGTTTTTCTGTAGGCGGCGTCTTTCTCTGCGGTAGCGTCGCGACACTCCTGATCATACCACTCATTCCTCAGAGGCCGGTAATAATCGATTACCTCCTCGGCAGCAGTAGTCATGGAGTGGGATATATGTGTCCCACTCCATGACTGTTCTGCATAAGCAGATCGGATAGTCGAGTGGAAAATGCATCTGCTGTCTCTGGTGATCGCAGCTTACTGACGTCGAGCTTTCTCTGTGTGGTACTTCTCTTGTTATTTGCGACACATAAGCGTGTGCGCAACTTAGCTGCAACAAGGTAGTGATCCGAGTCGATGTTGGCCTTCCGTCAATCACCACATGATCAATTTGGTTTCTTGTACGTTGATCTGGAGACAGCCATGTCGCTTTGTGGATGTCGAGATGCTGGAATCTGGTACCACCAATTACCATGTTTCGTGCGGCGGCGAAGTCGATCAGCCTCATTCCGTTATCGGAGGTGTTCTGGTGGAGGCTGAATTTTCAGACAGTTGGACCAAAGGTACCTTCCTTGCCCACCCTGGCATTAAAGTCACCAAGCACGATTTTGATATCGTGGCGGGGGCAGCGGTCGTAAGCTTCTTCGAGACGCTGGAAGAAGCTCTCCTTGGTCACATTGTCCTTCTCATCCGTCGAAGCGTGGGAACATATAAGACTGATATTGAAGAATTTTACCTTGATGCGGATTGGGGCCAGCCGTTCGTTCACAGGCGTGAACTGTGAGACAAGATGTCGTAGTCTCTTGCTGACCAAAAATCCACATCCTAATTCGTGCCTTTCAGCATGGCAACTGTAGCAGCCCTGTCCTGTCCATCGCATTTCCTGGAGAGCGGTGATGTCAGCTCTGTATTTTTGGAGGACATCAACCAGCTGGATAGAGACACCCTCCCTATAAAGGGACCGGACATTCCAGGTGCATATCCGTAAATCATTGTCCTTTTTTCGTTTGCGGGGGTCATCAACAAAAGCGGTAGTCCTTATCCGAGGCATATCTGTTTTTTTCATTGGGGGGTTTTTTATGAGGCGGGTCCCAAACCCTTGCGATGAGTTCAACAAGGATTGCGCTAGCCCCACCCGGTTGAGGCAGTTAGACACGTTACCTTGCGAAAACGCCTCCAGACCACCATACACGAGACAAAAATTCAGGTTTGCTCTGAAACTGGATACAGTAAGGTAGTGGAGTATCTTGAAAAAAAAAGTTCAACACATACCAACTCAAGAGTTAGAAAGGTCTGATTGTGATAATAAAAGGCATTGAACCTGATGTGGAAACAAACAATATTCTCGACGCCCTACTCCAAGAAGATTTTAAAGTACTCTCGGTGTACAATATACGAAACAAGAACTAAGATCCACTGTCCTTCTACAGAGTTAAGCTAGAGCCAAAAAAATGTGGCTTTGAAAAAGGGGAAGGTCATTCTATTTATATTCTACGATACCTGTTACACTGGAAAATCACTGTAAGAGCGGTTGGGTCCAGTTAAATGCGCTAATTGCCAATAATATGGACACATTAGAAATATTGTACATTTCCCAGTGTATGTGTTATCTGTGGTGACCTATATGAGTCTCAACTTTGCACCAAGCCAGAGGAAGACTCCAGAGTAAAAAAAATGCAGTAACTTTGGTTAAAATCACACAGCCAACTATAGAAGCTGTTCTACATTCAACAAAAACTTTTGCCTCAGTCGAAACCAGCTAAAAGTGTTCCTCCCGTACCTGCTATACTTGATGCTCCTTCTAGCGAACCCCAATTTCAAACAGTCTCACACGCAAATATTCTCAAAGGAACTCCTTCGATAATACCTTCTAGTGAAGAGAACACAATGCAACTGTTTATAGCAAATATAACACAATTCATGTGTTCAATGCAGAACATTATACATTATACAACACATGATACGAAACCAGAATCAGCTTTTGCAATCCCTCCTAGCGAAGCCATGAGTGCTTTAAATCTGTCCCTGCAATGTAAATGGCGTAAGTCAAAATAAAAATGAGCTCAAACTGTTTCTCAAAGTACACCCCATAGATCTGATGCTAATATCGGAAACTCACCTCACTCAAAAAAAATTGTTTTCAAATAGAAGGATACACAGTTTATGACACCAAGCACCCTGGTGGCAAAGCTCGTGGTGTTACAGCTATTCTATAAAAAGAGAAATTTCAGCGTGTTCCAAGCAACTTGACTGTCGAAGTAAATCTAGACAACATGGAGTTCATGTTAACCCTGGATACTGGCGCATCACATTATATAACCAAGAAAGACTTGGTGCAGACGTTTGAGCCTTTACTAGAAATAAACTCTTGTTCTATTCTATTGGAAATTGCACGTGGGAACATGACTTCATTGTGGCCGATATCATCGATGACGTAATAATTGGTGTCGATTTTATGATTGATAATGTGGGTGCCGTAACTCAGTGGTTAGTGCGTAGGCCTTCTGATCTGTAGGTCGTGGGTTCAATCCCCGGCTGAAGCATAACAAAACGTAATATTGAAACGATTTTTCGTTCCAACGGTACCCATCTGCCAGTAAGAATTGGCAATTTTTCCGGCAGTAACAATTTGCCAAAAATGCTTGTTGAACAAGACCTCTGTGACAAAACTAAGTTAAAGTGACGTCTCAAGAGTTATGCCGTTCGGAACCAGCTAATATAAGTAGGTCCCTTCTAATAATGTCCAAATTTAACACGTACAACAGTATTGGAGGAGAAGCTCAGTGGTATCACAATGGGCCTTTCTGGCCTAAGTGTGCCCTCTCAGAGAGAGGGCAGCCACATAACCTAACCCAACCTATCCTATGATTGATAATGGATTTACGTTAGGTTTAAATCAACGGATACTACGCTATGCAAATGTCGCGTTACCATGGAATATTGGTTAGAAGCGTAGTGCAAACATCAAACGAATACTGGTCCCAGCAAAACCAGAACGGGTAATTTGGGCACAGATGAATGTGAATGATGGGACAGGCAAGTTCTGGATAGTGAAGCGGATAAAGAAATAACGAATAAAAACATCATACTTGGTAAGACTTTAGCGAACCCTTAAGAAAATGAAATAGTACCGGTGTGAATACTAAAGCCAACTAATAAATGTACAGTTTTGAAGAAAGGAATGGTGATTGGTCATTGCCAGGAAGTTACTGCGGTAGTAGACTGCGAAAAGTGTTCGTCGATGAAAACTGGAAGATCAGGAGCTGTTAGAACGGAATTAAAAGCACAGATAGAAGAGTGGGCACTTGTGCAAGATAAAAGCAAGGCTTTACTACTATTAGAGAAGTACAGTTCAATCTTTTCATAAAATGTAAAAACTGGTAGAGGAATAACAATCATGAAGCATCACATTGACACCGGTGATTCTAGGCCAATTCGTTAAGCACCACGACGAGTTCCATTGGCCAAAAGAGATGAAGCCATTAAACTGATTACCGATATACAGAAACAAGGTGTGATTGAACCATCAGTGAGTACATGCAGTTCACCAGTTGTACTGGTAAAGAAGAAGGATGGAAATACTCGATTCTGTGTGGATTACAGAAAGCTAAGTGATATTACGAAAAAAAGACAGTTATCCACTGCCAAGAATCAATGACACTCTGGACACACTATCTGATGGGAAGTGGTTTTCAACTCTTGATCTACTATGCGACCACTGGTAAGTGGAACTTTGTGAGGAATACAAGTAGAAAACAGCTTTTAGTGTTGGGGATGGTCCATGGCAATTTACAGTGATACTATTTGGTTTATGCAATGCACCAGCTACTTTCAAACGTTGGATGTAGCGTGTACTCAGAGGACTACACTGGAAAACGTGCTTGGTGTACCTCGATGACATTATCGTGATGGGAAAGGATTTTAACGACCACTCGGAAAAGTTGAAAGAAGTATTTGAGCGTATACAATCAGCAGGGCTTAAAGTGAATATGAAAAAGCGTTCACTCTTCAGGCGAGAAGTTAAATATCTTGGTCATAAAGTAGCAAGAGAAGGGGTTCATACCGACGAGGAGAAAGTAGTAGCAGTACAAGAATGGCCTATTCCGGCGAATCTTCACGAGTTAAGAAGCTTCCTAGGCTTATGTACCTACTATAGATGATTTGTTCCTGGATCTGCAAACATCGCCAGCAGTCTGCATGAGTTAACAAGAAAGAACAAACCATTTGTTTGGGACGAGGAACAACAGAAAGCATTCGAACAGCTGAAAGAAAGATTCTGTTCAGCACCAGTATTAGCGTATCCAGTACCTGATCTTAAGTTTGTATTAGACACGGATGCGAGTGGCTATGGAATAGGTGGTGTGCTCTCCCAGATCATTGATGCGAAGAAGAGAGTTGCTCGCAATACTGGAATGTGTAAAGTATTTCCATAAATTCTTGTACGGTCAGTCATTTCATCTAAAAACTGACCACGCAACGCTAAGGTGGTTATTAAAATTTAAAAACCCAGACGGACAATTGGCGTGCTGGTTTGAACGGCTCCAGAGTTATGATTTTACTATAGAGCATGGTAAAGGAGAACATCATGGTAACCCGGATGCACTATCTCGTCGTCCTTGCGAAATGAAATGTAAGCATTGTTCTCGAGTAGAATGCTAAGCAAAACAATGTCCTGCCAAAGGAATCGTGGACTACCGAACAATTACAAGAAGATCAATGGGACGACCTAGATCTCGTAAGTATTTTGGAATACAAGGACCAGGTACGTCCAGATGGGCAAGACCTGACTAATAAAATTCCAATAGCATCGACATAATGGTCACAATGGCAAAGCCTGCACTTAAGCGATGGATGTCTATTTAGAGCATGGAAATGCGAAGATGGAATGATCGCCAATGATCTTCTAGAGGTACCCAAGGCAAGAATAAATGAGGTGATAACTGAGTATCACAATGCTTTAAGTGGAGGTCATTGGTGCATCACAAAAACGCCAAGAAAATATAGAAATTATTTTATTGGGAACAAGTGTGTTCTGGCGGTTATAAATTACTTCTGTAAATGGCCTGAAGTATGTAAATCCCATTCCAAATCAAGACGCTTTCCGATGTATTCGTTAAGCAATGAATTACTCGATTTAGTGCACCGATGGAGTTACACTCAGACCAAGGTCGGAATTTCGAATCAGTTGTATTCTAGGAGATGTGCCGTATGTTAGGTATACACAGAACACGTAGCATCCACAATCTGATGGCATGGTGGAACGAAACCGTCCCTGCGACAAATATCTAAGAGAGGTTTTGGATAACTGGTATTTAGACTGGTATGTGCATGTACCAATGTTCTTCATCAGCACCGAGCACAATATGATACGACGGCCACTACGGCGACTTGCGGCATATAATTAAATAATGATTTTAAATAGAAATATTGATTACATAAATTGTTGATTGATTAAATAAATTGCTGTTGCACATAATTAGTACAAAATAAGTGTTGCAAATATTATTGACAAAACCCAGTGATCGAAGAGGTTTGATTCCAATAGAATTAAACGTTGCTAAACTTTAAATTGCAAATGGGTAGTAACAAAGCGAAAAACTCAAATTTATATGGGTAATTTGGGTTTTTTAATAATTTAATTGGCATTTCTATATTTGTTTATATCGGTGAGGTGTGTATATGTTTATATGTATATTTGTATACATTTATTAGTGTAATTGATTTGAGTAATATTTATTTATTAAGGGTGTTACGTCTAGCGATGCAAACATAAGCGATTCGCCTGGAATGCTCTAGACTTCGTAACTATGCCAAAAAGTAAACACAGGCACTTGAACCTGGATTACTTATGGCAACAAAAAAAGGAGAATGCAAACACAGGCACTTGAACCTGGATTGCGTGTGTGATTAAAAACAACTAGACGAACTAATTATTCGTGATCAATTGAACATCGACCTGTAGTCGATTTCTCTATTTATTACAAAATATTGCCTATAAATATATTGATTTAATATAAAAAATTACAATTAATGCAAATATGTGTTAATATGCATTTTTACATAATTTGCCTTAAATATTGCATGTACATATAATTGATTTAACATATAACAATATACAATTAATGCCTTGACAGCATATTTAGGCAAAGCATATTGACCATTATACGTAACAACAGCAAACGCTGTTGTTTTTTAGTTCATTAGCGGTCATATAATGATGACACTGCATTTATGATTTTATAAACTGTATATAGAGTTTACTCGTGGTCATATGCTGTCAAGGTTACAAATATGCAATACAATATAATGATTGTGCAATATGATGAACTTTTATATACACACATACATATATTTCATAATTTCTTACAGACCAAATATATGTTTAAGAATTAAACATTCTGCCCCCGCATTGAACAATTGTTCAACTAGACTCAATTTAACATACGTTCTCAACCGTTTGTTGTCGTGGGCGTGGTTGAGGAGCAGTCGTTCCTGAACTGGCTGGTGCACTTGATGGTTTGACGCTGCGTATTTTCCAAACTAGACCAACAATCAATAATATGGTTGATAGCAAGAGTGCGGCGTAGCTGACTGCCTGATGATGGTAGTTTGGAGATTGAATCTCCTTCAGCTGAATTAGTTTGGTTTTCGCTAATGCGTCTTGTAACGAGGTGATGTTGTTCATTTGCATTGCGAGCATTCCAGGCGAATCGCTTGTGTTTGCATCGCTAGACGTAACAAAGGGTATTAATTTGGTGTAATTTGATAGTGTTTTCATTAATATATTTGTTTGGGGTTTGGGGCATTATTAGAAAGAGTTGTTTGCTTCTTCTTCTTTACATTTGAGTATAGCATATAAATGCATATGTATAGAAAGGTTTTTAATAATATATATAATTTATATTTATGTGATTCATAAAAGTCATATGTCGTTACTTCAAGCTGAACGACAATATGAAACATATGAACACCTCATAATTCCTCATAATTGATGTAATATGTTAATAAATAAATAAATATGTGGCACTTAAAGCCCCGAAGGGCTCATTGGCAGAGATTCTCTTCAATTACTGTTGTGCGTGTTAAATTTTGGACAGTATTAGAAGGGACCTACTTATTTTAGCCGGTTCCGAACGGCAGAACTCTTGCGACATCACTTTTTCTGAGCTTTGTCACAGAGTTCTTTTAGAAGCTTTTTTCATGGCAAGTTGTTACTGTCGGAAGAATTGCTAATTGCTTGCCGACAGGTGGGTACCGTACGAAAGAAAAATCTTTTCGATATTAAATTTGTTATGCATGAGCCGGGGATTGAACCACGACCTACAGATCAGAAGGCCAACACACTAACCACTGAGCCCACCCACCACTGTAATATTTTAATACCTAGCTGATTTTCTTGTTCTGATTTTGTCTTATCTTAAAAGTGAAAAAACGAAAATAATAAATACTTTGTGCAAAAAACAAGCATTACATTTTAGTATGAGATGCATTGATGCATCTGTGATGCGTAGGTACATGCATGTATGTAAGTAGGCATGATATACAAGTATATGTAAATTTGCAGAGATATGTCACTTGTATGAGCTACTTCCTCTAAATATAAAATAGGTGGGTTCTAGTTGGTGTGCGTATATACATATGAGTATGTGCATATATTTACAATATTTATGGCGCAACTAGCCACGAACGTACCGCCCTTCCATACCGCCCGTACGTAAGAACATAAATTTGTCAAAAGTTGTTCCCGTATCGGCAACGGAGAAATCGACTGTTCTTTCTTGTATACATACATAACAATGTTGCCATGTATCACTGTGAGTGCATGATTTTAATCACACTTACCATTTTCGTGATCAAATTTCATAATATAGATGTTAAAAACAAAAAAAAAAAAAATTAATAACCGTGAAGTATATTTTAATAAATAACTAAACACGATGATAGTTTTGACTAATTAAAAAAAAAAACTAAATTTTCTTAGTTTATTTCTTCTTTATTTATAAAAGTGTAATATGGCAATCCTGTAAGCATATAGAGCGATCAGCTGACACGGGTTTACGTAAAAAATCAAATTGCTGTTGTTTCTGTCCGCTACGGGCTACGGAAACGTCACCGTCATACGGTGGTGAGTTTTCGTTAACACGACATTCCCATAAGATAGGTCGTGTCAGCTGACACGTTCTACGGTTTTACGTTCGTGGCTAGTTGCAGCATTATGGTTTGCGTTTTCACTTCTGTACGGCGACCGGCACTATGGTTGCTCGACACACGTTGCTCGACTATTGCGAAAGCTATTTAATTTTTAGAAAAAGTTTGCTCAATAGAGTTATTCTTTTGCGTCTTTATTTTTAGTATTTTGATTTCGGAAAATCATATAAAAAAATTGATTTATATTAAAACGAAAAATTCGTGTTGCTATGGTTCTATTTTATATTAATTATCAGAGCGTTGTGAAAATTGTTCTTCAAATTACAGAGCATTACAAGAAGCAACACAGAACTTGTATTCTTGATTGCCACTGCTGATAGTGTTACTATGTAATAGCCCTGAAACGGCAGCGTTAATTCGGATTAACGATTTAATTTGAATTAACTAGGGCATTAACTGCAGCTAATCCGCATTAATTCCACGAGTTAATTCTCAAAATTAAAGAGGATTAGGGCAATTTTCGATGGCAACACTGCTGAAAAGTTCTATTGTGAATTTTTCTCGATCCAACTTACAAAACAATAGGTGTGTTCGCTTATAAAAAACGTTCAACAATTGTTAACAGTTTGCGACATGATAAGCGTTGGTGAACAAATAAATCCAGCTGTCAATTACGAACTGTGAATGTCAATTTACAAGTTTCTGATAGTTTTCAGTTCACGTATTTCTTGTAGATTTTCTCATATCGAGAGTGACAGAGGACAGAAATTGATAGTAATAGTAATGTAAGTGAGCAGACCTAATAAAACAACATTCAGCTGTTTAGTTAATCCGCAATACTGGACCTGTTAATCGGTCTCTGGACGGATAAATGAACTGCTGGAAATCACTTTTGACAGCCTTTGAATCTGCAGATTTACCTAATATGTTAAGGAGAGAGAAATTTCGTTAGATAGAAGTTCATCCTGCAGAATTTTTTATCTATCCACGTGCTAACATTTAGGATCAGTTTTGCTGTCTATCTGCTATCCTGCCACAGCTGGTGTATCCAGTGTTATATTTCGGATACATTTACGATGATAGCCTCTCTTTGTTACAGTTTCCACTTCATCTGTCGCTCTTTTGCTGCCAAGTCCACAGACAGGGTTCAGCTAATAACTAATATCGTTTATTAGGACATTGGTCGATACGATGAAGCTACTCTCAGAGTTGCAGTCCTCTGGACCGATGCTAGCACTTTTCTTGTATTTTCTGCCTTCAGCGCGTCTGCCCATATTTCACTACCATAAAGTAGCTCAGTGGTTAGTGTGTTGGCCTTCTGATCTGTAGGTCGTGGGTTCAATCTCCGGCTGAAGCATAACAACTTTAATATCGAAAAGATTTTTTTCGAACGGTACCCACCTGTCGGCAAGGAATTGGCAATTCTTCCGTCAGTAACAATTTTCCATGGAAAAGCTTCTAAAAGAACTCTGTGACACAGTTCAGAAGTAGGTCCCATCTAAACTGCACAATATTTAACGCGTACAAGATTATTGGAAGAGAAGCTCTTCCAAAGAGCTCTTCGGGACTTATAAGTGCCACATATATATTTTTTTAAGTAGAAGAGAGTTTACCATAGACATGGGAAGCTTTCTCTTGCTCTGTGTTGAGCTATGAATGTTTGCCAATACTACTCAATACAGATGTAGCATGAGCTGCTTTAGTTACTACGTATAGGATTTGTTTTCAGTACGTGAGTTGGGAGTCCAGTCTTAATCGCAAACATTTCACAACCTTCTTCGTACATATTGTTTCTTCTAAAATCCGCATCTCTATTTATAACGGTATATTTCGTTTTGTTAGCAGCAATATCTCTGTTTTCCCATAGCAAGCTTTAGGCTGTGGTCATCTAGCCAGGCTCCCGTCCTCAACATGAACTGGTTCAGCTTTCGTTGTTCGTCAATGGAGTTTCGGACGACGATCACAGTGGCTATTTCATCAGAAAGCCGCACCATATCAATTTCGTGTGACGTCTCAATTTCTAATATATTATTATAGTTAACGTTCCAGAGGTCTGGCCTATGATTGATCCCTGAGCCGCGCCCGACATTATCTGTTTTGTTCTGGTCCCGTCGCTGGTTTCGGAAAGGAGTTTACGCACTATTTTCATAAGGTATGCCGGGACCCAAATCCGGCACTCAAAGGTCTAAAGATGTTCGTCCGAATAATCTCTAAGATATCAAAATATCTTAGATAGTGTCCATCCAGATCTTTTGAAGGTTGTTGTTCCTACAACATTTCTTACTACCAGGCCTCTTCGAAATGCTATATCTAGCACTCGTCTGCCTCTTGAATTCGTTGATGCCATGCCCCATTCTACTGCTTTGGAGTTAAGGTCAGCAGAAATTATTTTTGGACTTCCCAACTCTAGTGATTTCCTCTATATCAGCTAATTTTCCTGTATGTTGTCACTCGGCGTGAGATAACTTATTAACGGGAAAACTCGACCTATTATGTATACATAGCCGTTTCCTTCCCCAGTAACTTCTTCTACCCAGGTTACCTTTCTATTTTCTTATGTTGTTCACTGATTGCGATCGCGTTGAGTTCTTTTTCTATGACAATCTGCTGCGCGAGAGTATCTTCAGTTTTGCTTCTGTGCATGTTTGCTTATAAGATCTTCACTTTGTTAGCATTTTCTTATACTGTAAGCACTTTTTCTAACCTAGTTCATGATCAACAGGGTTATGACTAACAGAAACGCATAGGTAACATTCTGGTGAGTTGCTGCATTTTTTTCTCCTGTGACGTTCTTGTCTGAAACGTATACAGAGTCCTTTTCTCTTGCTGTCTAGTCCTTTGAAATCATACTGGTAGTGTCCAAATCCAAAGCATGGGAAACACTTTTTAGCTGCTACTTGGAGCTATATTCTTGATCTGACGAATCCTATCGTTATTGATTCAGCTTTCAAGAGGTCTTTAATATGAGCTGCAGATCTACGATATAATTACACTATCTTCAACAAAAATGCCATGCTGTTAGCGTATGCTGATTATATTGACATAATCGGCATGAACACGCGATCAGTCAGTGCAGCGTTCTCAGGGTTGGAAAAAGAGCCGTGTCGAATGGGTTTCACGGTGAACGAGGGCAAGACGAAGAACCTAGTATCAACAAAAAAAGAGTCCCAGCGTCTTGGATAACTACGCATTAAAGTTCAACGGCTACGCTGGCTAGGTCATATCGAATGAATGGAAGAACACGCTCCGGCTAAGAAGGTGTTATATTCGGAGTAATTCCAAGCACTGACAAGTTCTGCAGTACTGGATCTTTCCACCGGAGGTTAGGTGTGCCTCTTCTGCGTCGTCCACCAGCGGGTTCCGAATATAACACCTTCTTAGCTGGAGCGTGTTCTTCCATTCGCTCGACATGACCTAGCCAGAGCAGCCGCTGGATTTTGATGCGCTTTACTATGTCAATATCGGCATACAGCTCGTACAGCTCAAGGTTGTACCTTATTCTGTACTCGCCACCAACGCAAATAGGTCAAAAGATCTTGCGTAGGACTTTTCTCTCGAAAACTCGAAGCATTTGCTCATCTGAGGTGGAAATTGCCCAGGCTTCAGCGCCATATGTTAGGACAGGCATGATGAGAGACTTGTAGAGTGTAGTTTTCGTTCTTCGAGAAAGGGCTCGACTTCTCAATTGCTTACTCAGTAAAAGGAACACCTGTTTGCAAGAGTGATCCTTCGCAATACCTCCAGGCTGACGTCATTACTGCTGTTAATGCTGGTTCCAAGGTAGACAAAGGCTCTTACTACTTCAAAAGCGTAGTTGTCAAGAGTGACTTGCTGTCCATGACGCCGGGACTCTTTGTTTGTTGACACTAGATACTTCGTCTTGCCCTCGTTCACCGTAAGACCCATCCGACGCGACTCTCTTTCCAACTCTGAGAATGCTGCACTGACTGCTCGCGTGTTCATGCCGATTATGTCAATATCGTCGGCATACGCTAACAGCATGACACTTTTGTTAAAGATAGTGCCATTATGTCGTAGATCAGCAGCTCGTATTTTTTTCTCTATAATAAGATTGAAGAAGTCGCACGATAACTAAACCCCGTTCGGTATTAAACGGTGCGGAGAGGTCCTTCCCAATTTTCACTGCACAACGGGAGTTATGCAGTGTCATTCTACAAAGTCGAATGAGCTTTGCAGGAATACCGAACTCAGACATTGTTGCGTAGAGGTAATCCCTTACCGGACTGTCGAAAGCGGCTTTATAATCAACAAATAGGTGGTGTGTGTCTATCTGTTTTTCTTGGGTCTTCTCCAGGATTTGGCGCAGTGTGAAATTTCTGGTCGATGGTAGATTTACCAGGTCTGAAGCCACACTGATAAGGTCCAATCAGGTTGCTGAGCATAGGCTTCAATCTTTCACACAATAGGCTTGATAGGACCTTGTATGAGAGACTTCTTCCACGGTAGTTGGCGCAAATTGTGGGGTCTCCTTTTTTATGTACGGGACAGAGCACACTGGGCATCCAATCATCAGGCATGCTTTCATCCGACCATGTTCTGCTTATGAGCTGGTGCATGTAGGCGTGCAGCTCATCGCCTCCGGTCTTAAACAACTCGGCAGGCCAGCCATCGGCACCTGCCGCTTTGTTGTTCTTCAGCCTTAAAATGGCCGTTTCAACCTCGTCATAGTCGGGTGGTGGAACATCAACACCATCATCTGTAATTGGGGTTATCGGGTAATCTCGGGTAATATCGAGATATATGTGTCCACCGTGCGCATGTATCATCAAGTGGGGGAGTGTTCTGCATAAGCAGATCCGATAGTCGAGTGGCAAATGCATCTGCTGTCTGTGGTGATCGCAGCTTACTGACGTCGAGCTTTCTTTGTGTGGGACTTCTCTTGTTATTTGCGACACATAAACGTTTGCGCACCTAGGTAGTGATCTGAGTCGATGTTGGCACCATGGATCGATTTCACGTCCATTACACTGGAAGCATGCCTTCCGTCAATCACATGATCAATTTGATTTTTTGTTCGTTAATCTGGAGACAGCCATGTCGCTTTATGGATGTCGAGACGCTGGAATCTGGTACCACCAATTACCATGTTTCGTGCTGCGGCGAAGTCGATCAGCCTCATTCCGTTATCGGAGGTGTTCTGGTGGAGGCTGAATTTTCCGACAGTTGGACCAAATGTACCTTCCTTGCCCACCCTGGCATTAAAGTCACCAAGCACGATTTGGATATCGTGGCGGGGGCAGCGGTCGTAAGCTTCTTCAAGACGCTGGAAGAAGCTCTCCTTGGTCACATTGTCCTTCTCATCCGTCGGAGCCTGGGAACATATAAGACTGATGTTAAAGAATTTTACCTTGATGCGGATTGTAGCCAGCCGTTCGTTCACAGGCGTGAACTGTGAGACAAGATGTCGTAGTCTCTTGCTGACCAAAAATCCACATCCTAGTTCGTGCCTTTCAGCATGGCAACTGTAGTAGATGTCACAGGAAGCTCTTTTGGTGCAGCCCTGTCCCGTCCATCGCATTTCCTGGAGAGCGGTGATGTCAGCTCCTGGAAATTTCTGGTTATTCCTATCAAAATTTTCTATACTGGAAAGTGAGAATTCTCTAAGCATATATGTCTCTGATTGATTTTATCGTGGTGTATATAGGGGTAATCCCACAGCCATATTTAACTACTGCATTGTCTACATTTTCGTTTATGTATATCTATAGTGCTTTGGACATCGTCTATCCAAAATTATTTCGATTAAGATGCGGCATAGTATAAATCGTTGACCACGTCAAGTGCATAAACTAACGCATAACTCCGACAATGAAGCGTCTAACAACTACAGTCTAGTTATAGACCACGGTACCAGCCTCGGGTATATGGATGTCCTTTGATAAAAATTATTTTTTCGTGCCACACGTCTTATATCCACTCCCTTCCATACCAAAGACAAAGAGTTCCTTCGCCGGATGTAGAGTCCCTTGTTTTCCGCATCCATTGCCTGTCAAGGCCGCCAACCATCTGCTTGTTCGGGCAAAGTTGGTCCTTATTCTAATTTTTCGAATGATAATTTGTTTGCCTCAACCTAGTTGTATTACCTTAGTGTAGAATGTAGAAGCCAGATTTTCCATGAGCCAATTTCTTGTACGTAATTTTCTCCATTCTGTTTTATGTTTTCGGTTCTCTTTCACACGTGTTAATTTTAATTGACTTCGGATCTTTTGGTTCTTTGCCCAATTTGCCAAATGCAGACCTTCCTATTCCATAGCTTCCAAATTTTTGTTGTTGGTTGGTTGGTTGGTTGTTTTGGAAGTTGGAAGTTGGAAGAAGTCAAAATAATTTTCTCCTCACTTTCTCTACTGTTTTTGCAACACCACAGAGACCTGCCGTTGCAAGGCAGCTTGATTGCATCGGTTCGTTCTCAGTTTCGTTGGAACGTACAGTTTCCACATTTGATCGTCGAGTTCCTTTTCTCCAGTTGATAATTCCTTCTTGTAATAGATGTAGTTGCTCACCACCAAAAAATTTGGCAAATTAGCCAAACTAAATTTCTCTTTCAAAACCTTGTACTCGTCGAAATTGAATGCTTCTGATTCTAAATCGATTTCCGGAAGGGTCTCCACTTCCAATGAACTAATTTCCTCGTCTAACTGGAGTTTGCGATGAGCTGATTCTGCGTAAGCACGAGAGAGCGCAGCCGCTACCAAATTCTCTCTGCTCTTGCGATGCTCAATGGTGAAATTATACCATAGAAATTTAGAGCGGGTTAATCTGCCGCTGATATCTTTCTGTTGCATCAACTACTTTAGTGCCGCATGATCGGTCACTACTTTGAAAGCGTGTTCTTCAATGTACATCCTAAATTATTTCACCGCGATTACCACTGCAAGGCATTCCAGTTCGGTAGCATAGTAGTTCCTCTGAGCTTCATTCAGTTTTTGAGACATGAAGGAAATTGGTCTCTAGTGCCTATTGTCGTCCACCTGTGCCAACAACGCTCTGATTTCAAACTGGGACGCATCGCACTGGACCACGAAAGGTTTTTCATAGTCTGGATGCACCAACAGAAGGGCAGAAATAAGTCTCTCCTTAATGAAGTCAAATGCAACCTGTGCTTCTGCATTTCAGCAGAATTTTTTTGATTTCTTCAATAATTCCGTTAGTTAGTCGAGTCTGACCATTATGTAAGCACTGTTTCTATTGTCCGGAAGCTAAACATTGCACAAAGCACCGATTGGAACCATTTAAATAAGGCTGAATTCAAAAAGAAGCTCGATGTGTTCGGTGAGATTGGCAGGGAATCATCTACTATGAGCTGCTACCCTACGCGCAAAGCTGGCCGCTTTGGCCAATAGAAGAGGAGTTGTGTTCCATCAGGACAATGCCAGGCCACACACATGGATAGTGACTCGCCAGAAGCTCCGGGGGCTTGGTTAAGAGGCTCTTATGAATCCAATTTATAGTCCGTACCTGGCACCAAGTGATTCCTGTCTATGGCGAATGATTTTGCTGATGAAAAATTCGCCTCAAGACAAACGTGTAAAAATCGACTATTCCAGTTTTTTGCCAATAGGAACGAGGGTACCTATGAGAGTGGCATTATGAAGGTACCTTCAAAATGGCAATAAATAAGCTATCGAACAAAACGGTGCATATTTGACCTAAATCGGATCATGCTAACTATGCTAAATAAAACTTTAAATTTAATGCAAAAATGATGGATCTCTTTTTACTAGACCAAATATACATATATAACTTCTTCTTCTTCTTATGTCTCCATAACAACCGATGATCGGATTTAGGCGAACTCACGCACACACACATACATACATATATATATATATATATACATACATATATATATATATATATATATATATATATATATATATATATATATATATATATATATATATATATATATATATATATATATATATATATATATATATATATTGTTACGAAAATGTCTTTATTGGGCTGTTCGTATCGACTAGATTGCATAAAAAAATTTACAAATCAATTCTATTTTTCTTATTAAATTCAAATATAAAAATATCTCAAATATTTCAAAGAGAATCTAATTTCTAATCTTTCTGTACAAGTATATTTTTCACCAGTGTTTCTGTTAAGTGATTTGTTTATTATTTACAACACTGCCCTCCACTTAAACTTGTTCGTCCCGAACAAGTGTTCCCATATCGCCGTGATAAGGAGCCAGCCGTTCCAGATGTACTATTTTCAATTTTGCTCGACTATGCCCTGATTGTTGAATCCGATACACAACATCGTTGATTCTGTTTATCACTTTATATGGTCCTTCCCAATGCGTTTGTAATTTAGGAGACAAGCCCTTTTTCCGTTGTGGATTATGAAGCCATACCAGGTCTCCATTATGGTAGCCTTTTGAATTTGTTCGCAAATCATATCTGGCCTTCATCTTGTCACTTGTTATCTGAATTCGCCTTCTTATGAAACGATGCACTTCATCTAGTTGATTTCGTTTGTTCTCAGCGTAGTCACATATAGGTTTGTCAGACGATGGAGTTACTCCAAATTTCAAATCAGCCGGTAATCTTACATCTGTACCGAAAACTGCTCTTGCTGGTGTTGTTGCTGTGGAATTATGCTGTGCAGACCGATTTGCAAGTAGAAACATTGGGATGTGAGTGTCCCAATCTTTTTGATCCCTGTTAACGACTTTCCTCAGGTACTCATTCAAGGTACGGTTGAATCGTTCTACCATACCGTCCGACTGTGGATGTAATGGATTGGTACGAGTTTTATGTACGCCCAAAATTGCGCAAACTTCTTTAAACACCGTTGATTCGAAGTTTCGCCCTTGGTCAGAATGCAGCTCTAATGGGACACCAAATCGTGTAATCCAATTGTTCACGAATACTTCAGCGACCATGTTCGCTTCTTGATTTGGAATAGGGTACACTTCTGGCCACTTGCTAAAGTAGTCCATTACTACCAACACATACCTATTTCCCAAGTTGCTCGTGGGGAACGGTCCCGCTATGTCCAACGCAATTCGTTCAAACGGAGCACCCGTGTTGTACTGTTGCATCTTACCTCGAGTCCTTCTATGTGGCCCTTTTGCTGATGAGCATTGGTCACATCTTCTTATAAAGTCTGCCACGGATTCCTGGCACCCAACCCAGTAGAAGCGCCTCTTGACCTTTTCTGTGGTTTTAGCTATGCCTAAATGACCTCCACTGGATACATTGTGATATTCTGAAATTACCTCCTTGATTCTGGACTTTGGTACCACCAGAAGGTTATTTGCGGTTTTGCCATCTTCACTTTCCCATGTCCGGTACAGACAACCATCACTAAGGTGCAAGCTTTGCCATTGCGCCCAGTATGCTTTAGATATCGGGCTTTCACTAGCCATTTCTTGCCAGTCTGGTCGGATGCCATGCTCTTTACTTTTCATGATTTTTGCAAGATCTGGGTCGTTCCGCTGCTCTTTTTGTATTCGTTCACTGGTCCAGGACTCTTCCGGAAGGGCATTTAAAAGCCGGATGTCTACAATGTGTTCCTTGCTTTTGGCTCGTGAACAATGTTTGCATTCAGTGCTGCAGGGACGACGCGATAAGGCATCAGCATTGCCATGATGATCTCCTTTACGGTGCTCAATTGCAAAATCGTAGCTTTGCAATCGCTCAATCCATCGCGCTAGTTGACCTTCCGGATCCTTGAATTGTAGTAGCCACCGGAGCGCTGCATGGTCAGTCCTGAGTTGGAATTGTTGTCCGTATAGATACTTATGAATGTGTTTCACGCATTCCATTATGGCAAGTAGCTCCCTTCGCGTTACGCAGTAGTTTCGCTCTGGTTTTGACAAAGTTTTGCTGTAGTAGGCTATCACTTTTGTTGTCCTTCTATTATCTGAGACAGTACTCCGCCGATTCCGTAGCCGCTCGCATCCGTATCCAATATAAATGTTTTGCCAGGTGTAGGGTAAGCTAATACTGGTGCGGAGCAGAGTTGTTCTTTGAGCTGTTCGAAAGCCTTATCTTGTGTATCACCCCATTTGAATGCCTGGTTCTTCCTAGTTAGCTCATGTAAACTACTGGCTATGTTTGCAAAGCCGGGCACGAACCGTCTGTTGTAGGTACACAGGAAACTTCTTAGATCATGCAGGTTTGTTGGTTTTGGCCACTTTTTCACCGCTGCTATTTTCTCGTCGTCTGTGTGAACGCCTTTCGTGGTTACCTTGTGACCGAGATACCGAACTTCACGTTTGAAAAGTGAACACTTCCTTGAGTTCAGTTTCAGTCCAGCGGCTTCTATTCGTTCAAAAACCTCCTTCAATTTCGCTAAGTGGTCGTCAAAGTCTTTGCCCATCACAATAATGTCGTCAAGATATACCAAACACGTTTTCCAGTGCAGTCCTTTCAAGACACGTTCCATGAGACGCTCGAAAGTGGCAGGTGCATTGCAAAGCCCGAAAGGCATCACTGTGAATTGCCATAGTCCATCACCAACGCTAAATGCAGTCTTGTCTTTGTCTTTAAGTTCTACTTGCCAGTAGCCGCTCTGTAGATCGAGGGTTGAGAACCATTGTGCACCAAATAGTGTGTCGAGAGTATCGTCGATTCTAGGCAATGGATAGCTATCTTTCTTCGTGACATCATTCAACTTACGGTAGTCCACACAGAATCGAGTACTTCCGTCTTTCTTCACAAGCACTACTGGTGAACTCCAGGGATTGGCTGATGGTTCGATAACACTTTCCCTCCGCATATCGGCAACGAGCTTTGTTACTTCATCCCTTCTAGCCAATGGAACTCTTCGTGGCGCTTGGCGGATAGGTTTGGAATCGCTGGTATCAATTTCATGTTTCACTATAGCTATTCTTTCGCCACTTTTAACCTTAGGTGAAAAAATGGACTAATGCTTCCTTATTGTTTGTAACGCCTTATTTTTCGGATGTTCAGTAAGCTTTTTAGTCCATTCTTGCATCTGCGAGATTGCCATTTCTTTGTCTGCATTGCTTCTAGATTTTACTGTTGCCGTAGCCGCTCCACATTTAATCACAGCTGTAACCTCTTGACATTGACCAATTATTGTTCCTTTTGTTACAAATTTTGGTGTACCAGGTGGATTTAAAATTCGAATAGGTATACTTCCATAATTTCAAGTCTCCACTAGTGTTTTTCCAAGTATGATTTTATTGACTTGGTTATTTTTTATAGCTTCCACAACCGACAACTTACTTGTCCCTCCATCCGTATCTATTTTAGCCCATATGATTGCCTCCGAATTTGCTGGTATTTTCTGTTGTTGGCATATCCGTACCTGTCTTGTACTTCCACTAAGCTCATAGCCAGCATTTAGTGGACATTCGACATCCATATATCGCAAGATTCGTCGACTTAAGTCTAATGTAACTCCATGTGCGATCATAAAATCTATGCCAATAATGACGTCATCGATAATATCTGCCACAATGAATTCAATGTTGTAAATCACAGTCACCTATCGTGATTTGCTTGGAGACCTTTCCCAAAATCGGAGCATCTTCACCTGTTGCTGTGAGAATTTTTATGCCAACCAATGGCATAAACTTTTTCACCAGGTCACTTTTTATTATCGAGTGAGACGCGCCAGTATCCAAAGTCAAAATGAATGCTTTATTGTTAATTTTTCCATCGATGGTCAAGCTGTTAGGCGTTTCATTTGAGAGATGAGGATGGTGGGGCAACCCGTTGTGGGAGCCAGCTCACTCACGGCCCTTGGAACTGACTCGTTTTAATTTAACGAAAGCTTATACGTAGTCTCGTTAATGCTGTTCACCGCGTCTTCGGGTTTCTTCTTCCCTGGAGAGCTTGATTGAGAACGTTTTCGACGTAGGCGGCAATCCCGTGCCATATGTCCAGGTTTATCACAAGAAAAGCACTTTCCACTAAATGTGCCTTCACGTCGACCTATTGTAGCTTGCTCGGACTTGATCACTTGGCGGACCACTTCAACCAGATCATCCATTTCAATCTCCAATTTTCGAACCTTATGTATTGGACGACACATCAAACCAGCAGCTTCATATCTCAGCGCAATGCTAACAGTTTCTGCATAAGTCGCTCTCGGGTACATGATTGTTTGACGTTTTGTTCTGGATCACGTATGCCTTCGATGAATGTGTCGATTTTAATTGTCTCAATGATATCACTAGATTTTCCAGCATACGAGAGGTTGCACACCCGTTCAATATTTGAGGCATATTGTTGAAGAGTTTCGCCAACCCGTTGTACCCTTGCTTTTAGTTCTACTCTGTGCAACTGGGTCATAGAGCCACTGTCGTATTTCCGCTTCAAAGTATCCATCAACACTTGATAGCTGTTGCGCTCGTGCTCTGGAACCTGCTGTAAAACTTCCGCTGCATTACCTTTTAATGCCACAATCAATGCAGAAGTTTTTTCGTTAACACCCCAATGATTTGCTAAGGCGGTTGTTTCAAATTGCAACTTGAAAACATCAAAAGCCGTCGATCCATCAAACGTTGGTGATTTTAATTTGATGGCACCAGAATCCCGAACGATTGTTGTTGTAGTTCCACTTAGTTCCATTGAATTAATTTTTTTTAAGCAATCCCACCGCTGTCACCAATTGTTACGAAAGTGTCTTTATTGGGCTGTTCGTATCGACTAGATTGCATAAAAAAATTTACAAATCAATTCTATTTTTCTTATTAAATTCAAATATAAAAATATCTCAAATATTTCAAAGAGAATCTAATTTCTAATCTTTCTGTACAAGTATATTTTTCACCAGTGTTTTTGTTAAGTGATTTGTTTATTATTTACAACAATATATATATATATATATATATATATATATATATATATATATATATATATATATATATATATATATATATATATATATATATATATATTTATATGTGTATATATATATATATATATATATATATATATATATATATATTTATATGTATATATATATATATATATATATATGTATATATATATATATATATATATGTATATATATATATATATATACATATATACATATATATATAGGTATGTATGTAAATATATATATATATATATATATATATATATATATATATATATAGATATATATATATATATATATATATATATATATATATATATAGATAGATATATATATATATATATATATATATATATATATATATATATATGCATGTATGTATATGTAATTTATATTTTTTGTAAAGCGCTCGTTCCTACTGTTCGTATGTCGGTTGTTCATCTTCTGTTATACTACTTTTCAAATATCCGTTTCCTGTTTTCGCTGGATCGTATGCGAGTGTGAGCATGTGTGTATGAATCCATTCATCCATCCAACTAACAGCTTTACCCCACCCGTGCTTTTTTTTTTTACTCTTCTTGCTTATAGCTTAGCAGTTTTTGTCGTTGTTCCGGTTGCTTGACACACGACCACCACAACAGCGCTTCTTCCTTCCTCATAGCTGATTTGCTCTTTAGGTTTCTTTTTTAAACACTCGGGGTTTTCTGTTCCCTGTTTTTCTCTGCCCACTGTACTCTGGAACATCTAAGGCAATTGCAATAACAATAATAATAAATCATATTGATGCATGACCTAGTACGTTGTATTCGCAGCATACATACCATTAACAAAAGTACCGAAGTGGTACATCATATATATATTATATGTGATATGTGCAGTACGTAGTACTCCACTCATTACCATACGTTATGTAGTTTACTTCTTCCAGTATGTTTCTAACCTTTCATTTGATTAATAATTTCTCTGAGGCTAATGATGATAAAAATTACTTGTTAATCGTTTTATACTTTCTAGAATATTGGCTTTAGTTTGTATAGCCCATGTGCTTCATCCATCCTTTACCACTACTCCAAGCTCATTCCTGAAAGTCTACTTGTAGACCTTTTCTAACCAAATACTAAAAGCATGCTTATTTCAAAATATAATGAAAGTATTTGTATCTTGTAAGTAAAACATATAATTCATTATATGTGTGTGTAATATCATGTATATCTTTGTTGTAGTAGGCCTGCTGGTGCAGTGGTGTTGCGGTTTTAGTTTATTAGTCGTGATCAGCAAAAAAAATACAGTAGGGCCAAGACACAGCCAAGCCACTTGGGCTTGGCTGTCTCTCAAACATACAAAGACATAATAAAAATTTATAAATACAGAAGCTCCTTGGATACATTTTGAGACAATCATGAGGTTCACTTATCTTCAACAGTTAGACACAAATAAGAAAAGTTTTATGAAGGCCGATAGTCGGTCACGCAAAAAATATTTGAATGTGCAATAAAGTCGAAAAAATCTGTTGCAGCTTTCATCACTATTGCACAAAATTTTGCAAAACATATTTTGTAAAAAATGAAATTTATATAAGAATATAATGCTCTATAAACAAAGGTTATTTGAATTTGTAACGTAATATGTACAATATGATTAAGATTCATGTTACTATATTTTTTCTTTTAAACAGGTTAGGTGTAAGTTTACATAGCTTTTGTGTTTTTTATACAATTTCGATTAAAGTACATGCATGGTAGTACATGGAGGAATGTTATCGAGACGTATACTTGGAAAATGCTTTGCAATCTCATCGGGGTGCTCGGCGCTTTTTCCGCCAGTATCATTCTGAAGATCATTTGTCAATACAAGTTCCCCAGCGGATTTAGATCTAAATGGCTCTTGCTACTCTTTAAAATATATTGGAAAACACTTTTTCCCAATACTCTGTACTGCCACATAATATCGACAGTAACATTTTTGTATTAGGTCGTAGCACATACACCTATTTAGCTCCACCTTACCAATTGTTTGACACAAACGTCAGCTTGACTCCCAAAAATATCAGTATTTAAGGCCAAAGAAAGTTATCACGGGTACTTTAACACGCTTGTGGTGTTATATGTTTTTATTGAACAGAAATGCTTGTTAATAGTGGAATCTCTTTTTTCGTTGTGCTTCTGTACGCTTTTTATGAAAGCGGGTAACAGTAAATATCGAAAATTTTAGAGATGTGCGATGTGCAATAATAAAATATATAAAAAAATTGATACAGAGGCACTAAATGCCCTGTTTACGCGTTCATATTACAAGCCCTGTTGACACGTTTTGTTACATGGTTTTTTATATATCATATACTTATTTTTTATTATTATTATTACTAAAACTATAATATTACCCTATCTGCGTGTGGACCAAGTTTCAACTCCATAGTCATGGCTAAATCTTTGTGGTGGTCTTATGGCACGACCACTTTTTGTTGTACCTAGTCAAGTCATAAATATTGGTACACAGAAAAATCAACGCCAAATGAAAACGAATTAATATTTTTCAAAACTTCTTTTTTCTCTTTATTGGGTTGTTCAATGGCTATAAATCTTAGAACAACTTATTCGAAATGACTTCCATTTGGCTTCCAGTACGACTTGAGATGATCAGGCCACTCATCGATCGCGAGACTCACTTCATGCATGGGGAAATTGTCCACTGCACGGAAAAGGGTTCGCTTCAACGACTCAATATTAGGGTGTCGAGTAGAGCAAGCCATGCCCTCTAATACGGACCACAACTTGTAATCCATCGGGCTTAAGTTTGGACTATCAGCTGGCCAATCATCCGTTCGTACGACGCCCGGAATGTGGTTTTTTAGCCATAGTTGAGTCGTTTTTGCTTTGTGACGCGGGATAGTGGCCTCTTTGGATCCTCGGGATGAGTTGAGATGCTTCTCTGAATGACTGAGCATACACACGATCGTTCTCTATATTGAACGATTCCTCTACGATTAATATTTTCTTGTCAGTAAACATAATTTGTCTGTGAGCGCACCGGCTGAGTGACGCTTTCGATTTTCGCTTGTGTTTTCCCTCCAATGCGGCCGTGAGCAGGTGCCCAGTATATCGCTTGTACGCGCTGAGTCCCAAATCTTCATTAACATCGATTTTTGTGAAATTTGCATTTGCCGCCACAAGATTTTCTGTTTTCTCAGCGGTTTTCGGTTGATTCGTTTTTTCTCGGCTTTGATCGCTTTCGGGGTTCTAACATTGCGCGGACGGCAATGTTAGACGGTCTCGTAATCCACTAGTATCCTCAAACAGCTTCACAGCACGATACACAATATTGCGAGTGATTCCAAGCGATCGCAACATCCGAAAGATATCGCCTTTTCCCATGTAGCATTTAAGTAGGCCAACTACAATAATTTTCTATGTGGCCCCATTCCATAATTGTAAACAATTGATACCAAAAACTTTTTACGTGGCAATAAAGCATAAATGCCAATTGTAAAATCGCAGTCAAGATGATGCGCCCAATATTGCGTTCCTACTGAATGCGTTTAGTTGTGCACCAGTATTTATGATTTGACTAGGTATACGATTCGGGGGTATGTACGTTAGGGATGTGTGCACTAGTTGCTTCTTAATCAGATGTCTCTGGCGTTATATTCTCAACTATAATCGTAGGAAATTCATGTTTATAGGGTTCTCAACTATCGTTTTACTATCCGCGTTAACATTATTTTCGTTCCGAATAGACTGGGGTAGCTATTATTTGGATAACAGTTACATTTTCTTCAAATAACGGAACACTAGCATTGAAATTTTCATTTCGAACCTTTGCAATAAAACGGTCGATTTCATCTAAAATAATTGTCAAACCTATCCCTGATAATATACGAGCGACCGTTAACTTTCAATTATTTTACCATAGTGCCACTTCTTTCGGCTTTTTTTGAAAATAATGAAATCACCGACGCTTAATACTGGTGATGCCTTAGCGTTGCGATCATAATTGTATTTTTGTCTATCTCTGAAGAATGAAAGAAATAGATAAAATTTTAGTCAACTGCAATGAGAGAGTTTACAGTTGCATGTATGATCACTAAATTCAGAGAGAATAAGAGAATTACAGTTTCGTATATGATCTCGAGATTTAGTACATTCCAATAGAAGATGATAGTTTATTATATGATCATGAAAGTTAGCTCTGCGAGTCCCGAAATAGAAATAGTGCTGCTGCGAACATCCTCCCCACGTTGGAAGGTATAGGCTTTCAACCGATTCATTCTCAATAAGAAGCACAGCAATTTTCCCCACAGCTCGCTCAACAAGTCCATTGGCAGTGCGAATAATTGCAACACGAGCCACGCCATCGGAGCCATAAATTAAAGTCTCTACACGCCCTAGTCGCCATTTCAGTGATGGTAGGTTTTCGTTTTTTAAAATGACCATATTTCCAGCTTGAATACCGCCATTTGATTTTTGCCACTTGACTCGCTCTTGTAGAAGTGAGAGGTATGAGCTGCTCCACTTTTTCCAAAACACTTGCTGCATATGACAAATGCGCTGCGATCGGTTTAAACGACTGATATCGAGACTGGTGACGTCTGGTTCAACGAAAGATGTAAATGGCGCACCTATGAGGAAATGAGCAGGTGTCAGCACGTCCAAATCATCTGGATCCTTTGAAATTGGACAAAGTGGGCGAGAATTAATTATCGCTCCGATTTGACACACAAGAGTGCGAAGCTCTTCAAATGTTAGAATTGAGAGGCCAACGACACGTAGAAAGTGGAATTTCGCTGACTTAACCGCTGCCTCCCATAATCCACCAAAGTGTGGTGAACGAGGCGGAATGAATCTCCATGCGATGCCTTCTGAGATGCATTGATTGGTGATTTCAGTGTTATGAGAATTGCTTAAAAGCAATTGCCTTAAATCTTGCATTTCGTTTTAGCTCCGACAAAGTTCGTTGCATTATCAGACCAAATGGTGTGTGGCTTGCCTCTTGTGCAAATAAAGCGTTTTAGAGCTGCTAAAAATGATGATGTGGAAAGGTCTTGAACAAGTTCCAGATGACAAGCCTTCGTGCTGAAGCAAACGAAAATGCATATGTAGCATTTGATAGGTGGCCTAGTCCGAACTTCTGACTTATAGTAGAATGGCCCGCAATAGTCGATACCAGTGGTGAAAAAGGCTCTGTTTGCTTGTACTCTGTCGGATGGTAGGCTACCCATAATATGCTCGTAAATTTTTTTTTTCAAACGAAAACATCGAATGCATTTGTTTATAACACTGGCAACAGTCTTTCGACCACCAATTGGCCAATATTGCTGTCGAATCGACGCTAGTACACTCTGTGGTCCTGCATGTAGATATTTACGATGAAAGTAGTCAATTATTGCGTTAGTGACTGGATGATGCTTTGGCAATAGAAGTGGATGTTTTGCTTCATAGTCCAACAATGAGTTTTGCAAGCGCCTTCCAACGCAAAGAAGCCCGAATGAGTCGACAAATGGATTTAAAGAGCGTAGTTTGCTTGACGAGTTAAGTTTCTTATCAAACCGTAGCGCTTTGAGCTCAGCTGCAAAATGAACTTGTTGAATGTGACGAATTAGTAGGTGTGTACCCCTTTTGATGTTCAGTGGAGTCAGCGGTTGGCTATCAACGTAAGTATTGCGCGGTTGGCAAAAATGGTAAACGTATTCAAAGATGCGCTGCAACTTGTGAAAGGAGTTGTGGTATTTGCAATCGAGCGTTATGTCGCGTAGTTGAGAAGTAATTAAAACCTTCCGTCGCCGTTCGGGTAAATCCGTTAAAAAATCGTTCTATTCGGCCAATCTGAGTGCTCTTTTGATTAAAATGGTGGACCATTGTTCCAAAGTTTAGAATTTAGTAGTTCATTCCGAGTGCATCCCCTCGAAAGGATGTCGGCCGGGTTCAAAGAAGTAGGCACATGATGCCAAGTCATACCTTGAGTTAGCGTTTGAATCTGGCTCACTCTATTTGATACAAAAATGTTGAAATTTGATGGTTGTTCGCGAAGCCAAGATAGAGTGACCATTGAGTCTGACCAGCAGTGAACGGTGTGAGGATGTGGAAAATCTTGCGATATGGATGCTACCAATTCCGCAAGCAATAACGCTGCAGACAATTCCAATTTAGCTATGGTTAAACTCTTCAGAGGCGAGACTCTCGACTTTGCACAAAGTAAGAATGATTTTAAGAAACCATCACACTCCGAACGAATGTAGACGCATGCACCAAACGCTGCCAAACTTGCGTCGCAAAAGGCATGAATCTCCCAACTGGAATGAGGTGTCAATACAAAACGAGGAAATTTAAAACTGCTCACTAAACCATACTGAGCACAAATGTCAGTCCAGCTAGCTAGCAACGACTGAGGCAAACTTTCGTCCCATTGCAGTTTTTCCTTCCAAAGGGTTTGTAGGAGAATTTTTGCTTTCGTAATAACTGGCGAAACAAGTCCAAGCGGATCATAAAATTTAGCGATATGTGAAAGTATCGTACGCTTTGTTGCGCATGCGTTATGTGCGATAGGCGAAAAAGAGAATAAGAAATTATTTGTGTTAGGGTCCCAGACGAGGCCAAGAGTCTTCGTTACATAAGTTCCATCATAGAATTTGAGCATACTCTCACGTTCCGAGTCAACAATGCCTTGAAGGGTACTAGCCTCGTTTGAGCACCACATACGAATGTTGAATCCTCCACGCTGAAGTAAACCTTTAACCTGACGTCTGATCTCAACCACTTCCTCTATAGTATCTCCGCCTGAAATGAGATCGTCAACATAAAAATCTCTTCTCACGATTTTTGCGCCTATTGGAAATGACTCTTCTTCATCGTACGAAAGTTGATGCATAGCACGAATTGCCAAAATGGCAGCAGATTTCGTACCATATGTTACAGTGTCCAACTTGTATATCTTTATCTCATCGAGTGGATGCTCACGCCATAATATACATTGAAGATATTCGTCTGGAGATGTCACACGTACACATCGGTACATTTTACATATGTCTCCGCAAAGAGCGAATTTACGAAAGCGAAATTGTAAGAGAGTTTTGAACAATTTTGGCTGAATAGTTGGGCCCGCTAACAAAACGTCATTTAGCGAGTAGCCCGTTGTTGTTTTTGCGGAGCCATCGAATACGACGCGAAGCTTAGTCGTTGTGCTGTCAAGCTTTTGCACGCAGTAATGTGGTAGAAAATAAGTTGTTGTGGCTTGTGGTTTTGCCATTGACATATGGTGTAGCGATGCATACTCATTCATAAAGGAAATATATTGATTTTTCAAATCATGGTTATTTTCCAATTTTCGCTCTAAGTTTTTAAATCTTCGAAGAGCATGATTATGTGAGTCGCCAAGAGCGCTCAACTTCCTTTTTGCAGGCAAACGTACCGAATACTCTCCCGAAGCTAAACGAGTGAAATTTTCTTTGAAATGCTGCTCACACCAATCGTCTTCTTCAGAAGATGGAGGAGCAGAGTCGAAACAGTTCTCTATTTCCCAAAATCTTTTAACAATATCGTTCAACGAATTGTTGTTTTGTTATTGTTCAGATACTTTTTTGTGCAAGCTGCGAGTGACGATGATTGTTTGATGGTGTATGAAACACCTCCAGACACAACCCAACCCAGTCGAGTTTTTTGTAACATTGGCAAATTACTAGCAATGCGAATTTGGCCAACACACATCAAATCAAAAAATAAACCTGCGCCAATAAGCAAGTCAATGCGCTGTGGTTTGAAGAATAGTGGATCTGCAAGAGTAATATTTGATGGTATCTTCCATTCCGAAGTAAGGTTGAAGTTAGGTTGATAATCTGTTATGCTGGGTGTGACCACAGCAGCGAACGAAGTGTTGTAGCTTTTATCTTGTGATTGTGCGAAAACGTCAATCTCCTTGTCGGCAACGAAGTTGGATTCGCCAATACCGGAGATCACAATTGTTGATTTTTTGAATGGAAGTTGCAACAGATTTGCCAAGCGAGTAGTTACGAAATTTATTTGAGATGCTGAGTCGAGAATAGCGCGGCATCGAACGAAGATGCCTGAACGATTTTTTACTAAAATCATTGCTGTAGCTAGCAATACATTACTACTGCCGATAGATTTCGAAGCTTGAGAGATTGAACTTATGAACTTATGAACGGCGATAAATTTATGAACTTTATACAATTATTTATATAATGGTCTTTCGAATCGCAAAATACGCAAAAGCTAGAGGAACTTGAAGATGCTACCAAAACGTTTCTAATGCCTTTATTGGTATTCGAATTTTTGCCCACCTGACTGCTAGGTGTTTGCGTTACCTTAGCACTTTCCAAATTTTCCATTATGCGGCACCGCTTCGCCAAAAACGAGGTCATTGAATTCAAAGTTGGCATTGTCTGTACTGGCAAGTCCTCTTCCCATTTCTCCTGTATCTTGTGATCGAATTTTCTGGTGGAAAGATGTATTAGTAATCCACCTAAAATTTGTTCAGGTGTTGCCAAGGTTTGTCGCTCAATTCTCGCAAGCCACTAGCAGAATTTCTATCAACAGTTTTAAGGCCGAAAATAGCCTTAATGTGTGCCTGAAAAACAAGTAATTTGTTATCAAATCGATTCTTTAGTAGAGCCACGGCTTTATCATAATTCTCATCAACTGGCTCAAGTGAGCAAATGGTTTCGGTGAGCAAATGCGGCTCTTTGCAAACTAGCGCGCAGATGTTGAAGTTTTTCCACTTTGCTCAATTCTAAGTCCTTGTCAATAACACTGCTGAACATGTCGAAGAAATTAGGCCAATCGATATATGCTCCACTGAATTTCGGTATTTTTAACTCGGGGTGCCGAGATTTTCGTAACGATGAAAATAATGTGGACGCTGATTCATCCAATGCGAAATGCCTAGCGGTGGATGAGTGCCTTACATTTGTCCTTCGATGTAAATTGAGCTCGCGTGACAGCTTTGCCTGGACTTCTAGGTACATGTCGAAAAATTCTGCTAGGCCTGTTCCATCCAGTTCGCGTGGATCAGCTTCTTCGAGAATCGACTGCACGCGGTCAAAGCTATCGTGCATGCTCTCAATGTACTCCACGTGGATAGAAAGTTCGGCTTCATCAAGCTCACCAAGACGCTGCACCGACAAAGTTTTATTTAATGCCATTAGTTGATGTTTAATCGATGCAATTTTCCTTTTGTTAAATGAAATTGAATCTGAGCTGTTAATCGTTACATATGCTGATGTGACGTCATTGCCTTTTTTCGATTTGTTGCCTTTTGGCATGTTGGCTTTGCAAATAAATATGTGCCGTACGATATGTATGAAAATAGGAGTAACGGTATTATCACCAGTTACCTCCGTTATGTGCTTATATATTGCCACAACAAAATTGATTTATTTCAAGTTTTATTAACTTCGAATTTGCGAAAAATGAAACGAAAATGTGGTTTAGTTAAAACTCAAATAGTTATAACGCGAAATGACTTCTAACCCGATCTTCTCTTAAAAAAAGTTTGTCAACTTTATTGATTCGTGGTAGCAGTAGAAGTGAAGTTAACAGTTGTAGAATATTAAAGTTAGGCTATGCTTATGATTATATGTACATAAGAATGAGATAATTAACGAAATAGGTAAAAATTTAGTCAACTGCAATGAGAGAGTTTACAGTTGCATGTATGATCACTAAAATCAGAGAGAATAAGAGAATTACAGTTTCGTTTATGATCTCGACATTTAGTACATTCCAATATAAAATGATAGTTTATTATATGATCATGAAAGTTAGCTCTGCGAGTCCCGATATAAAATTAGTTCTGCTGCGAACAATCTTCTTCAAAGTTTTTAGTTTTTATTAGTATTGTGCCATTTCTCAGTTTTTTGCGCGATTCGACTTCTGAGAATGTGTAATCGATCGATTTTTTTAGTAAAAATGGTGAGATGTTAGTCAGATTTTCATTTTCATGGATTCTCTTCATAATGATGTATTTCGGGACAGTAGACCTGCATTTTTTTGATTTTTTTTTTGTTTGTTTTTTTGTTTTATCAAAAGCCATTTGCGGTTGAAGTTTTTTTCACGTTATCAGGTGGTTTATTTAATTTATATTATATTCTTTTAAATATTGTGCAATATGTATATATGATAAACGTGCACTGTTGGTAGAATCACCTGTGTGGTATGTGTTTTTGTTTCTTCTTGTTTAGATATTTGTTTTTTATTTTATTTTTTTTGTTTGTTTTATAATGGATCATAAATTTTTGTTAATAGGCATTAGTTTTCGTTAGTTAGATTGATTAACGGCTTGTTAATAGAGAATAGTGAATTGGTCTGATCACAACGAATTACAAATTGCTACTGATTTCAAAATTACGTTTGTCGGATTATTAGGTTTAAATTGGTTCACATAAGTGTTTGGTATTTTTATGGCTATTACAATTGACTGGTTGCTATTTTTCATTACGACTATTTTAATTAGTTAAAGCTTATAGAAATCTATATTATATGTTAAAATTTCTTTCCTAGTTAATATAGCTGAACGTAAAATATAATTTTTTGCTTATGCTATATTATCGGTGGAAGCTGTGGCTGCTACCAGCAGAAGAAGATAAACTTTTATGCTCAGCGAAGAACTCTATGGGAGCCAACTCGGAAAGAACGAGAGGACCCCGAAAGAATCCTACCAAGAATTATTGAAGGCCCAAGCGCAGTACAAGGCCACAGTCAAAATCTGCAGTCGCTTTGAAAACAAATGACAGCGTTCAACTGACACGGAGGTTCCCAGCGGAAAGAAGAGGAGGAAAAAGCAAACCAGGGACCACGGTCATGTTGACAAACAGCCATCCTCGTGCAGGACGGCAGATGAAGTTAGTCAAATAGCTAAACAAAATCTGATCGTGGCACTGATTGACAAAAGCCGCCCCCTAGGACAACTGACTCAAGAAAGCTGGAAGGCAATAGAGATGAAGCTGCTGAAAGCCATGATTGCCAAAATGGACGCCGAGCCAAACGCACCCATGCCATCATTTGACGGAGCAGGATGGTTTAATGGCGTCAATATAGTAAAATTCAACGACGATTCGTCACTACAATGGGTAAAAGGAGTAAGTAGTACACCCCAAGATCTGTGAGACGAACACTTACTGGAAGTGGTGGATAGAAACAACATTCCATCTGTACCCAAAGCGAAAGTTATAATACCTCGAGTGGTGCAGCCGGAAGTTGCCCTAAAACTGCTACAACAAGAAAATCCTGACGTACCGACTCAAGACTGGAGCAGACGTGGGCCAGATCTACATCCTGCAGACAAACAAGTCGGCAGAGGATATGCTCTATGCCAGATTTGGGAAAATGGCTCATCAGGTCTGAAGCAAACAGTCACCACTCAACAAAATCCTGATAGAACATGAAGGGAAAGCTCCTAAGCTAGTAGTTTATGCCGATGACATAACTATACTTGTAGTCGTAACAGGCAAATGCTTTTCTACTATCAGAGATCTAATAGAACAAACAGCCAGGAATATTAATTACTGGGCCACCAAGTCTGGCCTCAGAATAAACGTAGATAAGACGCACCTTATACTCTTCACCAGAAGATTCAAGGTTCCCTCTTAGACACCGCCCAGGCTCAACGGTGTAACCTTAACTCCCATTACACACACTAAATATCTAGAAGTAGTGTTGAATAGTAAGATGCTAAGGAAACTCAATGTCGAGGAGAGAGTGGAGAAAGCATTCAACGTACTTTACATGTGCAGGAAGATGCAACGCAGTACCTGGGGCCTATCTCCCTCTCTTATGCATTGGTGCTTTTCGCAATTGTCGACCAATACTACTTTACCAGGCACTGGTGTAGTGGAAAGCACTCAAAAAAGCGACTTTCTTAAAAACTATGAAAAAAGTACAACGACCCGCAGCACTGAGTATAACCGGGACGCTAAAGACAACTCCCACGGCCGCGCTAAATAAAATACTCAATTGGCAATCTATTGATCTCTATGCAGAGATCAGAGACCAGAGATGGCTGCAAAATCAGCTGAAAGGTTGAAGGCTATAGTGCAATTGGTAATAAGATCATATGGACACTGTTCTATTTATCGACTCATAGCACCGGAATCAGACTACATGATTTCGTAGTTAAGGTTTGCCAAGAAGCCCAGCCAAGCCAAAAATACCAGCCCCAACTTGGGGTTGGGGCTGGTGTTCACTGTCCAGAATTGGACATAACATAACATAACATATTTGCCGTATAGAGCCTATTTTTGTAAATATAAAAAATCAAAAATTGTTTCTCGTTAAGGCATATTTACATAAGCAAAACAATAAGTAGGGCTATACTTATAACCAAATGCATGTACTTAGGCCGAGACAAATCAATATATTTTATTGTTGTGATTGTATGAATATTATATATATGTTGATTTAATGTGATGAGTATATCAAAGGTGAGAATGATATCAATTTGTTGTTGCCCGGAATTGCAGCAGCTATATTTAAAATGATTGTTGGGAATGCAATTGGTTTTGGTTATTTTGCAAACAAACTAAACAACAAGAGAGACCAAAGACAAGTTGGTCTCGTAATCGGTTATTCCTTTGCATTTATTTGGAATCCGTGCAAACAATTGTTGTTTGATATTATTACTTATTTTCGGGAAAGCAACAACTAACTCTCGTGGAGAGGCTTATAGGTAGATATGTGTTATGATGCAACTAAGGTCGTGTAGTTGTTGTGTCAGACACTTTTATTGTTTTTATCTGATGTAATGCATATATTTACACACTAATCATACCGAAAATAGCTTTTTGACACGAACATACATTTATCGAGACTCTCGTAGATAGATTATTTATTGTATGTTGGGGAGATGGGAAAGATATTATAATTTAACGCACCACCTACTACTGGTTACATACGTATGCAAATGTAGGCGAGATTTGATTGCAAATACATGTACGTATGTCTGTAAAAAGTATACGTATACGAAGTATGCTCAACACAAGTACCTGGGTGGCAATATTTGCTTACCAATCGTTGCGAACCTATTCGGCTCGAAGGACGAAAAAATGATTGTGTGAGGGGTGGGGTGCCAGGTGAACTTGTTCCAACGATGTGTGTGAGTAAGGGGATATTTGTTTGTGCAACGCTGTTGCTATTGTGTCTTGATGATGTAGGTGATGATGTGTTTTGTGTTTCTGCTGCTGCTGCGATGTTGTGTTCTTTATTTATTATAATAAATGAATGATAACACACGCGATTATTTTCTTTGTGTAAACATACAATATATATTTAATTTATTCGCTTTAACTATATAGAGACAGATTCAAACTATTTCGCTCACTGGCTGTGTATTTACTTTGAGAAGTATTTCGAGAATAATAAAAAAACAATCAAAACGGGCAGCCAGAAAAGAAAAATGTTATATAAGTAAGAGGGTTGCCAACCCACTCAAATGAAGCAAAACAAAGAGTACACGCGTCTTACTCTGGCGTAGACAGAAATTGTTTAAGCTATTGGCATAAGTGCAGAATATCACACTCTAAGGGAAAGAATAATCATATTTTTGACAATATGGTTATCAAATAAAAGGTATTTTCAATATATTTTTATTTATATATAACATTTTATATAAATTATTTTGTTTTTTGAAGTTATGAATAAAAGTAAAAATATTTAAAAATCTGAATTTTTATTCCAAAAAATTCCTTATTGACTTTTTAAAAATTTAGGACAGGGTTAAAGTGGTTAATTTCCTTTCCAATAGTATATAACAAACATTTTTAAATAATTTGTCTATATTTTTAATAATTTAAACAAATTTTTACTTCGGTATCAAGTGAGTGTGTAGAGAAAGATGAGATACTGCTTATGTGTTGAAAAAACAAAGTTTGCTGCGAATTAAAGCTTTTCGTTGCCTACACTGGTCAATGTCAAGTTATTTTCAAAATAAGATTTCGCGGAAAGTAAAAGTTAATAATTCGGTTAGTGTTTTATTTAATTATATATTAAAAATGAGTGATCTAAATTTATCAAAAATATAAGAAATGCTTGATTCCGAAAATGATCAGATATCCGAAGCTGTTGAGGGCAGTTGCTGAAATAGCAGTTAAAACCACGCGAAGGCACCTACAAATATGTAAATTGGCAGATGTCGTGCGATGTTTTGTGCAAACAAAACCCACCAGATGCAATATTGATGTGTCCTGAAAAATACATTCTTCGACAACTATATGTAGTCTATTATGAAACTTTTGTGTTTATCATATCTATGAATGCGAAATGTTTCACAAGATTTTATGAAGGAATTAGGAATTGCGCGTCATACGGCCATCGATTGGAGCAATTTTTATCGCGAAGTGGCGTGATAATGAAGAAGCATGGAATTGGTGGAATTGAAAGACGGTGGAGATAGAGGAAAATATCATCGGGGTCACGCTGTCGAGGAACAGTGGGTGTTTGGCAGCGTTGAAAAGGGGAGTAATCTCTGCTTTTTTGTGGCGCTAGATAAGAGAGACCGGAAATCTTTGTTACAAATAATAAACTATTTGATTCTTCCCGGTACAACATTAGGTATACTTTATTTAATTTCCTAACTCAATCAAAAATAACAATTTTATTTTTAAGGTGTATGACTGTTTGGCTGATGAGGGATACCAGCATTGTAAAATGAATCACTCGTTGAGTTTTATAGATCCTGTGACTCGACAACACACTAACATCATAGAGGGACTGTGGCGGCATGGCAAACATTCATGGTTCGTTAAGTTCACAAAGTTCTTGTTGAGGATTTGTGTCCTAGAGTTAATGAGGATCTTTGTTCTATTGGAGAATGGAGTAAATTTGCTGAAGTTGAACCCCTTGAAATCAAACGTTCTTCCAATTTCTAAAACATCTTACTCTCATGCTATTTCACCAATTTTTCTTAAAGGAACCCAACTTGAATTTGTGAGTAAGGTTAGGAATCTTGGTTTTATTATTAACTCTTCCCTTTCTTGTGAAGACCATATTAATAATGTTGTGAGTAAGTCATACTCTGTTCTTCGTAACCTCAGAATGACTGCAGCATTTGTGCCATGTGAAACTAAACGAAAATTAATTTCCCAATTGCTGATCCCTATTTTAACATATTCTGATATTGTTTACAGTAAGCTAGACTCTAGGTCCTTGCACAAATTACGTGTAACATTCAATAATGCTGTTCGTTACATTTACGGTTTAAAATAGTTTGATCATGTCTCGTCCTATAGTGGAAATATTCTTGTTGGTGATTTTTTCAATTATCTTGATGCTAGAAATTGCATCATTTTATACAGACTTATCCACTCGCAAAGCCCAGTGTACTTGTATGAAAAGCTTAAATTCTGTAGGTCGGGTAGAGGCAGAAATCTTCTTTTACCAGGTTTTAATTTCAAAAATTCTAGTAGGTTATTTTTCGTTAGCGCTGTTAGATTGTGGAATTTGCTTCCAGTACATATCAAAAATGCTATGGCAAACTTTAAGCACCTAATTCTCCTACATTTCTCTAATAAACCTTAATTATTTTTCTTTCTCTCTCTCTCTCTTTCACACGCACTTTCTTTTCTTTTCCCTTCGACAGCCCTATTTAGTTTTAAGCAATTACTTTTTTATTATTTTTTAAGCAATTTGTTGTTAATATCTTTGAAGTTGTTATTTCATGTTTACTCGGCGCATGTGAAAGATTATTATATCTTATATGCGAACCAAAATGAAAATAAATAAATAAATAAATAAATAAATGGGCTCTATATGATGATCTTTTTTCCTCAAAGTGTGCTCTTCTGCACTTATTCCCAGTTATTTTATCTATCTTTTTTATTTGTTTATGATTTTTTTAAATCCTTAGCGTTAATTGGAAAATTTAAAGTCGATTTAAAAAATTATTTTTACTTGCTACAGCAAATCCCCAAAAATACTTATATCTTCTATTGATGTATACTTTCAGATTATTTCGGATTTTCTATGTGTGCAAATAAGAGTGTGATTTGGTCGGACATTGTATATTTGTATTGTAATTATTAGTTTTGAGAGTTGAAGTTTTAAATTTAAATTGAAGGGTGTGAACCTTTTTTTGTTTTCTTTGGCTTAAAACTTTGTATTATAGTTACTTAAAAAATTAGTATATACTTATAAACCCGAAGGCCTACTGTACCGTTATGCGTGTTAAATTTTGGACATTACTAAAAGGGACTTACTTGTTTTAGCTTGTACCGGACGGGAGAACGGTTGTGACATCACTTTTTCTGAGCTTTGTCACAGAGTTCCCAAAAAAATGAAACAAAAAATAAAACCACTGATAAAATAAACAAAATTACTCCTCATTGAAGTCCAATTGTTACGGGATATGTGAGATATCTGATATGTTAAAATTGTAATAATATTGCCTAAAATAAATAATGATACCATATTGAAGAAATCATTTACCTTGGTAATTTGTTTGTTATTACAAATACGTATATTTAAATACGGCGTCTCTCCTGATAATATAAACAATGAACATGGGCTTATTTCCTCAAGCATTATTGGTTGAAATTTTGGAAATAATCAAAATTTAATCGATTGTTTTACATTTTAGTAATGTTTTATTTACATGTAATAGCCGAGTTAAATGAGTACCGTTGCTTGAATGACGTTATTCTTGAATTATTTCTCCATCAATCTTGTTCCATTGCACAATTTAGCAAATTTAATGAATTAAGGAACTAGGGATTAACCAATCGTAAACAATTGATTCGGAAAATCTCAACAGACGGATGCTTTTGCAAAGCAACTTGCATATTCGTCTTCAACCGCAGCTTCTTTACATAACGGCACAAATACGACAGCTTAACGCAAACTTTGATTTTATTGGCTGCCGTTGATGACGGAATGACAATAAGCGTTTTCGAAAACCGCCTGCCAGTAGAATCATTGCACCTCATGTAACTGCGCAGATCTTTCAGAGTCCAATCGAGTGCCTCCAACTTGTATGTCATTGCGCATTCGTCCCAGATGATGATCTTACAGCACTGCAACAATCTTGCCATTGCGGAAATATTTGAAATGTTGTATATGAGCTCGTCAATCAGATGAATATTCAACGGTAGCTTCAACAGAGAATCAATTTTGCCTAGTCGCACCGAGGAAGTGAATGTCTTCATTTCGCTCATCAATCGCTTTCATTAAAATATTGTAAACGTATTTTTGTTGGGGAGTCAACAATCGAACTGCCTGGCTCAAATCATCTAGATCGTATTCTCGTTCGCATTCCAACTCTCGATTCAATACATCATACAATGCACGATTGGCACAACCTACACAACAAACACCAGCGCCTGAGGAGATATATGGCTTCGATGAAAATCAACGCCTCGTTGCGCATTTCATCGTTCATCGAAGTGACTGCGCAAATTCCATGCAAAATATCGTTAGCCATGTCGTTCTTGTATTTGTTCCACAATTCGGCTGCATTTGGAAAATATCTCGAGATAAAAATTGAAATACTCCATATATATATATATATATATATATATATATATATATATATATATATATATATATATATATATATATATATATATATATATATATATATATATATATATATATATATATGTATATATATATATATATATATATATATATATATATATATATATATATATATATATATATATATATATATATATATATATATAGAGTTGATGCTCCTTTCCTGGCAAATTTATCTGCCATTTCATTTCCATTGATCCCTACATGCCCCGGAATCCATAGAATCCACACCTGATTGAGTTGCCCTAGGATGTTCAGCTTTTCAGTGCACTCCGTCACCAGTTCTGATGTCACTTGGTTTGATTTGAGTGCTTTAATAGCTGCCTGGTGGTCAGTTAGTATTGCTATTCTACGGTTCCTGTAATTCCGTTCGAGATTAAAGTACGTACATCTATCTATCGCGTACACTTCCGCTTGAAAGATAGAGGTGTTCTTACCTAATGGTTCAGAGTATCTCTTCCCTGGTCCGAATCCTCCCGCCAGGCTTCATCGTCGGTGAGGGAGCCGTCGGTGTACCATGTCATCATGTGTGGGTTTACCTTGTATGTTTCTGATATACCCTCCCAATCCTTTTTATTACTAAGCTCAGTTTTAAAATGTTGCTTGAAGCTGAACGTTGAGATTATCGAGTCACTTGGCATCGAGATTTCTGATGTTTTTCCCAGCTACCCTCAAAAGCGAACTCCTCTCATGGGACTGGATGTAAATATGAAGAGGAGTAAGATCCAAGAGTATCTCCATTGTTGCCATTGGACACGTTTGCATAGCTCCCGTGACACATACACATGCAAGTCTTTGTATATTGCTGAGAGTGTTAATTACTGCCTGCTGCTTCGTATACTTTTCCCAGACTAATGCCCCGTAGGTTATCTTTGGCCTGACAATTGCTGTATATATCCATCGCAGACTTTTTGGTGTACAGCCCCAACTTTTACCCGCAATAGTTTTGCGCGTCATGAATGTTTTGATAGCTTTCTGTTTTAACTCCTCAATATGCGTTTTCCACAATAATTTCTGGTCTAAATGGATACCCAAGGATTTTACTACTTTCTGAAGTTCTATCCATATACCGTCTAATTGGATAGGTTTAAGATGCATATGTTTATACTTTCGTGAGAATGCTACTATCGCTGTTTTTGCTGGATTGATATTCAGCCCAACCATGGCGCACCAACCCTTCGTTAGTTTGAGTCTTAGCTGAATTCTATCACAGAGAGTGCCCTCAAATATATCTCTACAAATGATGACTATGTCGTCCGCATATCCCTGAAATGAAAAGACCATTGTTTTATAATTTTACCAATAGCTCGTCTACTACTATACTTCACATAAGTGGTGATATTGTGGGCAACCCCGTGTGGTGTTCGCAATTATACTTCCTGTACTAGTTGATATTTCAACCTTTCTGGTATGGAGCATATTACTCATCCAAGAAACTAGAGTATCATCAACCCCTCGTCTTGTAAGAGCTCTTCTTATAGCGTCATATGAAGTATTGTCAGCACCTTCTATGTTTAGGAAGGCGCAAAGCGCCGTTTCTTTTTTTCTAAGCTATCCTGCAGTAAATTCGTCAGTTGTTAAATAGCAGTTTCAGTGGAATGGAAAAAACGATGTTAGGCAGATTGGCCTGAAGGATTTAGGATGAAGCGAGTCCTTCTTACCTACCTTCGGCAAAAATACTATCTTTGCCCTTCTCCATATCCTAGGTAAGTAACCTATTCTGTTTCTAGCTATTCTCGTCAATGGCCCTAGCTGCTCTATACCCTTCTAAAGTAAGACAGGAAGAATTCCGTCTACTCCTAGTGATTTCAATGGTTTAAAGGTATTAATTGCACATCTGATCCTAGGTTCCGTGCAAATTTCACTTGCCAAGACCCATTCATTCATACTAATTCTTCTCAGGTTTTCAGTATATTCTGTCCCTGCTGCCAGGAATGTGGACGATCCTGGAAAGTGTGTGTCAAGAAGTAATTTTACCCTGTCTTCTTCGTTTTCCATGTAGGAACCATCTCCTTTTTTAAGGTTGGTGAATGATATACTACTGCCTTTGGCTAACACTTTATAAAGTTTTAACACCTCAGTGGTGTGTTCAATGCTTCCGCAGAAGTTTCTGAAACTTATGTGGTTTTTGCTTCCCTTATCTCTTTGTTGTAGAGTGTTAGAGTCCTTCTGTAATCAGTCCAAATTCCGGTAACTTTTGATTTATTTGATAACCTACAAACATCCGTCCTTAGTTTCATTAGATCATTGTTCCACTAAGGTACGATCTTGCTGGAGCTAACCTTTCTTGTTGGACAACTATCCTCTAATTATAGCTTTCTACCATAGTTTCTAGTTGTATTTCATTTCTGATACAGTCGCAAAATATTAGTTGTCTTAGACTGGTATTCAGATTGTTTAAGTATTTTTTCCAGATTGTTTTTCAGGGATTCCGTAACAATCCAACGGACATTGATGGTTCGTTGGATTCTAACCAATTCTTAACAAGACTAAAGCTCCAGCTGTTTTGTAAAATTAGGTCCAAGACTTCTTTCCGTGCGCTAGTTACGAAAGTTAGTGTATCACCCACATTTAAAATGTTTAATTTATTACAAATTATGAATTCAATAAGGTACCAAGCTTGTTGGTGTCTGTGCTCTCCCATAACTCATTATGCGCATTGGCGTCACATCTAAGTATTAGAGGTTCCTTTTTCCTTTCGTTGTACTGTACCAGTTTGTAGACAAGCTCGGGTGGGAACCGAATATCGTCCCCCGGTAGTTTGCTGAGATTTTTTAGGAGAAAAGTCTGAAATAAGCTTTTGTGTTTTATCATTTTAGACTTTTTCACAATGACTTAAAAGTTTATTAACATCGCGTTGAAATTTGAGCTCTCGTTCAACATTCGGAACGACTTTTGCTATGAATGCACTGGGTTCTTAGTCTTTAACGTCAGATTCAACATCATTTTCGTTTTCACCAATATTTTTGATCAATTCAATAAAGTCCTGCTGTACAAGCAAATTTTTAAACCTGTATGGACGTACGGAATACAACTTTGGGGGTTGTTCAAGTTTCATCAATGTAATGCAGATTTAAAAATTACAAAATAAGGTATTAAGATGAGCAGTAAATGCCCCTTGGTATATTTGCCATAGCGACTTTTAACGCAATCTTGGCATTGAATCAGTCGCCTCCACAATACGAAAATTTGCTAAGTCACATATGGAAAGACTTAAACAACACATCAATAGTGAAGCTTTGCAACTATTATAGCAATTAGAAAACAAGCTAAAACGAAAAAAGCCCCATCATCTCCTGGAGTAAACAGCACTTCTGCAAATGGGCAGAACATCAACAAATTAATTTGCATTAGGCAAAACTGTACCCATATTGCTCGTTAGTTTTTTTTAATGTATAAGCTATAAATGTAAATTAAAAAAATTCAGTTAAGTCATCTTCATGTAATTCCTAGTGTTTCATTATTTCAGCAATATCTGCTTCAGATATATCGTCGAAGCCTTCTCCACCCAATTCTTGACCCAACTCAGCTATCGGAGAATACTCTTGCTCCACAGATATTCTATAATTATCACCTTTAAGTATGTTCCATATGATCTAAAATATATTTAAATGCCTTTTTAATATACAGTGCCTTGAAAGTCGAAATTATCCCTTGGTCTAGTGGTTGCAACAGAGAAGTCGTATTTGGGCGTAAAAGCACAATTTCAACATTTTCATGCTGCAAATTTTAAGGGTGACCTGGAGTATTATCATGAAGAAGAAAGTCTTTAAGAGGTGATCCTTTTTGATTAAATACTTTTTCACATCTGGCATCAAGAAGTTATGGAACCAATCATTGAAGACTGTTGATACATATTTATCCCTTTAAACGAACGTGGTCGCTTAGCTTTGCTAATTACCAAAACATAATCGTTATACGATCTTATGCTGCCTTATGGCCGCTAGTTGACTTATTATGTTTTGCTAAAAGGGTTCTCTCAGGTATTTTCATTTCATCAGCATTAAAAATCTGGTAATATCTTTATATATATATATATATATATATATATATATATATATATATATATATATATATATATATATGTATATATATATATATATATATATATATATATATCTATATATATATATATATATATATATATATATATATATATCTATATATATATATATATATATATATATATATATATATATCTATATATATATATATATATATATATATATATAAATATATATATATATATATATATATATATATATATATACATATATATATATACATATAGATATATACATATACATACATATATATACATATATATATATGTATATATATATAGATATATATATATATATATATATATATATATATATTGTTACGATTTTATTTTGTGAGCGTTTAATTCTATTTGAATTAACCTTGTTCCCGCGCCAGGAACCACTAAATGTGTGTCAACTCAATATTCACCACAGCAAAGCAGCATCAGCAATGATGGTGCGGAGCTTCGATGAGGATGAGCTTGACATTGCACTAGTTCAGGAGCCCTGGATTCTTCATGGAAGGATCAAAGGCCTATCTGCACAAAAGACCACTTTGTTTTATCCACAAACAGAGGGGAAGTTGAGGACATGCATTCTAGTTAGACATGGGATACGTGCGATTCTAATGTCTAACTTGTGTTCACCGGATCTCACAGTAGTGAGAATAGGTGATGGTGCGGGATCATTTATGATCGCATCAGCATACCTTCCATACGATTCTCCAGACGAACCACCTTCGAGAGAGGTGGAAGCTCTAGTGAGATTCTGTGATGGTAAGGGGGTTGGTCTGATCTTAGGCTGCGATGCCAATGCGCACAGTTCTGTGTGGGGCAGCAGCAATGAAAACTATAGAGGAGAGTGTCTACTCGAATTTATAGAAAGATTTGGTCTACAAGTTGCCAACAGGGGAACAGAACCGACCTTTGTCGACGCACGTCGTTGCGAGGTTATTGATGTTACTCTGACGAATGTCAAAATGTTGGATAGGATTTTGGACTGGAGGGTTGTGGATAGACTAACCATGTCGGACCACAGGGCCATTCAGTTTGGGATTACGTCCGATAAAAGACATAGGAACGACTGTAGAATGGTAAGGATACCGAAACGAACGGATTGTACAAGGTACTGCGAAGTTCTTGAGGAATTATTGCCAAGGAGGTTTAAGAGACCTAGAACAACTGCAGATGTTGAGTATCAGGTGAGAGCTATCAGCTCAGCCATGATCAAAGCATTTGAAGCTTCATGTCCTCTGACGGAAGTGGACGAAGGAGATCCCACTCCATGGTGGAATGGGGAACTGGAATCCATGAAAAAGGAGACAAGGAAGGCTTTTAATCGTCACATGAGAGGGGACCCCAACGCATGGGACGACTACAAGTCAAAGAAAAGGGAGCTGAAGAAGACTCTACGCAACCGTAAAAGGAAAACGTGGAGGGAATTTTGCTCAAATATGCAAGATATGACCGATGTATGTAGATTACAGAGGATCATATCAAAGGACCCGGTGTCAAAGTTGGGATTAATTCGCAAAACGAATGGATCCTTTACAGATACAATCAGAGAGTCACTGAAATACCTGATGGAGGTGCATTTTCCAGGAAGCTTTAGATCGGAAGATCCTTGGGAAGCCACCCGCAAGGGTGCAAACAGGAATGAAAGATTGGAAGCTGAAAGGATAGTCACCAGAGATGGAGTGATAAACGCCATTAAGCGTTTCTCTCCATTCAAAACAGCGGGTACAGATGGGATATTTCCAGCCTTACTTCAGTGGGGAGCAGAAGCTCTGGTAGACAGGCTTCTGGGAATATTTATTACTTGCCTGGCTACAGGATATATCCCGACTCAATGGAGAGAGACTAAGGTTGTCTTTCTTCCAAAGCCGGGAAAAAGGGACTACTCAGAGGCTAAATCTTTCCGGCCGGTTAGCTTGACCTCCTTTCTGCTTAAATGTATGGAAGGAGTACTGGCGGACTACATGGAAAGGACAACGCTTCTGACAAAACCACTGAGCAGGTGTCAGCACGCGTACAGAGCTGGCAAATCCACTGAAACGGCCCTGCACGAACTCGTTCGCGTAGCGGAGAGGGAACTGTCTTGTGGAGGGATATCTATGTCTACTTTTATGGATATAGAAGGTGCCTTCGATAAGATTGGTTTCGATAAGCTAAGGATGGCCCTTGTATCTCGTGAAGTCAGCCCAACCATTATAAGGTGTGTGGACAGCATGCTGAGGAAAAGGGCAATAAACTTTCAAAATGGAAGTTACAGACTCAGAGGTAGGGTAGTCAAAGGGTGTCCACAGGGGGGAGTATTATCGCCCATCCTTTGGAACATCACGGTCGATTCCCTACTTCAGCTTCTGGACTCAAAAGGCATACACACCGTCGGGTATGCAGATGACATAGCGGTAACGGTGAGCGGTAAGTTCCTGGACACTATTTATGATACCATGAGAGGTGCACTCAAAATGGTTGAAGGATGGTGCACGGAACAAGGTCTCTCTGTAAATGCTAGTAAGTCGGAAACAGTACTCTTTACTAAAAGGAGGACTGGACTAACAATAGACCCTCTTAGGCTTTTTGGATCGAACATCAACGTATCCAAGGAAGTAAAGTATCTAGGTGTCATCCTGGATAACAAGCTGACTTGGAATAGTCACGTCGATGACAAGATTCAGAAGGGCAAGCGGGTATTGCATCAGTGTAAGAGAGTGTTCGGTCTCATGTGGGGAATCACTCCCAGAGCAGCGCACTGGATCTACACAACGATGGTCAGACCCTTAATAACATATGCTGCTGTGGTCTGGTGGCCTAAGGTCACCCAAAAGACCGCGAAAAGCAAGTTAGATAGGGTACAAAGAATGGCTTGTATTGGGATTACCGGAGCTATCCGGACGACCCCGGTAGAAGCATTGGAAGTCTTTCTCGGGCTGCTGCCGTTGGACTTGCATATTATGAAGTCAGCGGCATTAACAGCATTACGTCTGAAGACAACCAATAATTGGTATGGATTCGGCACAGAGAGGGGGCACAGGGGCATCCTGTCACTGCTATATAGCAGTGTAAAGGAGGCGCAGATGCCAATGGAGGGAATGGGTAGGCTGAAGATGACTGAAAAGTCACACAGAACACTCATTGAAGACGGCCTCACACATGATGTATGTGAGGAAAATGACATCAGTATTTTTACAGATGGTTCATTAATGGATGGCAGAGCGGGTGCTGGAATCTTCTCTAAAGAGTTGGGACTGGCATGCACTCTGAATCTGGGAAGATACGTATCGGTATACCAAGCAGAAATGCTAGGTCTAATGCATGCGCTGGACCATCTACTGGATGGAAAGGTGCAAGGTAAGAAAATCTTGCTAGCACTCGATAACCAGGCGGTGGTCAGGCGGCTGCAACAACCTACGGTATCTTCTAAGTTGGCGCTCGAATGTGTTCAGAAACTTAATGGGTGTGCTCGTAGTAATGCGATTACTCTTATGTGGGTGAAGGGACACATTGGTATAGAACAGAATGAAGCTGCAGACTCCTTGGCTAGGCAAGGATCTGAAGCTGAATTTTATGGACCGGAACCAGTAGTTACTCTCAGCAGCGGAACGGTGAAGGCAAAGGTCGAAGAGTGGATAAAGAAACTTCATCTCACGAGATGGGAGAACTTATCTACTTGTAGACAGGCAAAGGCTTCGTTGAGGCTATCAAAGGGCAGTGAATCGGGGAGGGCTCTCAGTCTAGGACGAATGACTCTAAGCTGGTTGACTGCATTAATAACTGGACATGGCAATTTCAGGTACCACCTCAGCAAGATGGGTCTTGTTGATGGGGAGGATGCTGATATTTGCAGATTATGCATGGAAGAGGCAGAGACAGCGGCGCACATAGTGTGCCAGTGTCCTGCATTGGCAAGCAGGAGGATGTCCACACTGGGTCGCCAATTTATTGATGAACTCGAAATGTGGAACATACCCCACAAGGAGATGCTTGAAATAACGCGTGATGTTATTATGAGGAAGGAAGTAGAAGAATTCTGCAACCGAACAAATAATTAACACACCATTTGAGGGACGAAAAGGGACCCATATAAGTGGTCTGATTCGGCTAATCCCTAAATTTATATATAACCTTGTTCGATCACTGGATTTTGTCAATAATAATTGCAACACTTATTTTGTACAATTATATACAGCAACAATTTATTTAATCAACTCTGTTTACAATCAACTATTTACAAGAACTCTATTAATGTACTTGTTTGTCTCGAACAAGTTTTTATACTTCCCTCCGATATGGCGCAAGTCGCTCCAAGTGCACTACTTTAAACGTTGCTCTTTAATTCCAGGCACATTGAATACGATACACTACGTCATTTATCTTTGCTATAATCTCATATGGTCCTTCCCAATGAGTATATCGTTTAGGGGACAGGCCTTTCTTTCGTTGTGGATTATGAAGCATTACAGGCTCTCCTTCATAGAACCCTTTTGAAGTTGCTTTCAAGTCATATGTGGCGTTCATCTTATCGCTTATCATCTGCTATCGGTCTCTGATGAACTGATGCACTTCATCCAACTGTTCCCGCTTTTCGCTAGTGTAGTTACCTTTGGTTGATCTCGTTCGTGTTACAACTCCAAATTTTAAATCAGCTGGCAGTCTTAACTCGTTTCCAAAAATTGTCATTGCTGGTGCGCATCTATATGCCATGAGGAACATTGGTATATGTACATCCCAGTCTCTTTGGTATATATCTACGACTTTTCTCAAATACTCCTCCAAGGTACGGTTAAATCGTTGTACCATGCCATCAGATTGCGGATGCAAAGGTGTTGTACGAGTTTTGTTTATACCCAACATACGGCACATCTCTTGGAATACAAGTGATTCGAAATTTCGACCTTGGTTTGAGTGTAACTCCATCGGTACACCAAAACAAGTAACCCATTGATTGACGAATACATCGGCAACTTTACTAGCTTCTTGATTTGGAATAGGGTATACTTCAGGCCACTTACTGAAGTAATCTATAACCACCAGAACATACTTGTTCCCTGCGTTGCTTGTTGGAAATGGTCCAGCTATGTCCATAGCAATTCGCTCAAATGGAGCACTCACGGTATATTGGTGCATCTTACCTCGACTTCTCTAAGTGGGGCCTTTGGTTATTGCAAATTGCTTACACTCCCGAATCCAATCAGCGACATGGTCATGACATCCAACCCAATAAAATCGTTTCTTTATTTTCTCGACGGTTTTGGTGATGCTCAAATGCCCTCCATTGGATGCATTGTGATGCTCAGCTATCACTTCATTTATTCTTTCCTTGAGTACTACCAGATGATCATTAGTGATTTTTCCATCTTCACTTTCCCATGCTCGGAATAAACATCCGTCCTGTAAGTGCAATCTTTGCCACTGCGCCCAGCATGCCTTTTCTGTGGGACTGTCCTTAGCCATTTCTGGCCAATATGGACGTACGCCCTGCTCCTTGTATTCCATAATCTTTACGAGATCTGGGTCGTTCCGCTGATTTTCTTGCACTCGTTCGGTGGTCCATGACTCCTCCGGCAATATATTCGTAAGTCGTATGTCGACAATGTGCTCCTTGCTTTCCACTCGAGAACAATGTTTACATTCCATTTTGCAAGGACGACGAGATAGAGCATCCGTGTTGCCGTGATGTCCTCCTTTACGATGCTTGATAGTAAAATCATAACTCTGCAGCCGTTCAATCCAGCGCGCCAATTGTCCTTCTGGGTTTTTAAATTGTAATAACCACCTTAGCGCTGAGTGGTCAATTTTTAGATGAAATGACTGACCGTACAAGAATTTATGGAAATACTTTACACATTCCAGTATTGCGAGCAACTCTCTTCGAGTGACACAGTAATTTCTTTCTGGCTTCGACAGGATTTTACTGTAGTATGCTATTACTCTTTCTTGCCCATCCATGATCTGAGACAGCACACCACCTATTCCATAGCCACTCGCATCCGTGTCTAACACAAACTTAAGATCAGGTACTGGATACGCTAATACTGGTGCTGAACAGAATCTTTCTTTCAGCTGTTCGAATGCTTTCTGTTGTTCCTCGTCCCAAACAAATGGTTTGTTCTTTCTTGTTAACTCATGCAGACTGCTGGCGATGTTTGCAAATCCAGGAACAAATCATCTATAGTAGGTACATAAGCCTAGGAAGCTTCTTAACTCGTGAAGATTCGCCGGAATAGGCCATTCTTGTACTGCTACTACTTTCTCCTCGTCGGTATGAACCCCTTCTCTTGCTACTTTATGACCAAGATATTTAACTTCTCGCCTGAAGAGTGAACGCTTTTTCATATTCACTTTAAGCCCTGCTGATTGTATACGCTCAAATACTTCTTTCAACTTTTCCGAGTGGTCGTTAAAATCCTTTCCCATCACGATAATGTCATCGAGGTACACCAAGCACGTTTTCCAGTGTAGTCCTCTGAGTACACGCTACATCAAACGTTTGAAAGTAGCTGGTGCATTGCATAAACCAAATAGTATCACTGTAAATTGCCATGGACCATCCCCAACACTAAAAGCTGTTTTCTACTTGTATTCCTCACAAAGTTCCACTTACCAGTGGTCGCATAGTAGATCAAGAGTTGAAAACCACTTCCCATCAGATAGTGTGTCCAGAGTGTCATTGATTCTTGGCAGTGGATAGCTGTCTTTTTTTCGTAATATCACTTAGCTTTCTGTAATCCACACAGAATCGAGTACTTCCATCCTTCTTCTTTACCAGTACAACTGGTGAACTGCATGTACTCACTGATGGTTCAATCACACCTTGTTTCTGTATATCGGTAATCAGTTTAATGGCTTCATCTCTTTTGGCCAATGGAACTCGTCGTGGTGCTTAACGAATTGGCCTAGAATCACAGGTGTCAATCTGATGCTTTACGATGGTTGTTCGTCCTCCAGTTTTTCCATTTGAAGAAAAAATTTAATCCTGATCTTCCAGTTTTCATCGACGAACACTTTTCGCAGTCTACTACGGCAGAAACTTCCTGCCAATGACTAATCACCATTCCTTTCTTCACAACTGTAGATGTATTAGTTGGATTTAATATTCGCACAGGTACTATTCCATTTTCTTTAGGTTCCATTAACGTCCTACCAAGTATGATGTTTTCATGCATTATTTCTTTAACTGCTTCCACTACCCACAACTTGCCTGTTATATCATCCACATTCATCTGTGACCAAACTACCGCATAGCGTAGTATCCGTTGATTCCCACGTGCAATTTGCAACAGATACTCGTTTCTTTATCTTACCCAGATTTTGTGCATCCTCACCCGTTGCTGTACGCAATTTTATTCCCATTAAAGGCTCAAACCTCTTTACATGTATATACATGAATATATATATATATATATATATATATATATATATATATATATATATATATATATATATATATATATGTATATGTATATGTATATATATATATATATATATATATATATATGTATATGTATATATATATATATATATATATATATATATATATATATATTCATATACATGTATATAAAGGGTTATCCATTTTGCGGTTTCAAAAGTAAATATAAATAAAACACATATAAAATATTTTTTATCATGGTATTTCTTTTTTATTATAAAGTTTGAACGTTGACATTATGTGTGAAATACTACATCATTTAAATGACCACCACGCGAATTGTTGCAAGCATCGATTCTTTTGAGGTAATTTTCGACCACTTTTTGACACATATTAGGCGGTATCTCAGCCATAACGTGACGAATGTTGGTTTTTAGGTGCTCAAGAGTTAAAGGTTTATCTGCATAAACACGGTCTTTCGCGTAGCCCCACAAAAAAAAGTCAAGCGGTGTCAAATCGCATGATCTTGGTGGCCACTTGATATCGCCACGACGAGAAATTACGCGGCCAGAAAATTTCTCTTGCAATAAAGCCATATTCGCTCGAGTTGTGTGGCATGTGGCACCGTCTTGTTGAAACCACATCTTCTCTAAGTCGTATTCTTCAATCGCAGACAAAAAAAGTTGGTTATCATATGACCATAACGCTCCGAATTGACGGTGACAGTCGTTCCATCGTCGTTTTCGAAGAAGTAAGGTCCAATCACACCTCCGGACCAAAGAGCGCACCAAGCAGTGACTTTTTGTGGATGTAGTGGCCTCTCTTCAATTACTTGAGGATTCTCAGAACCCCAAATACGACAATTTTGTTTGTTAACATACCCACCGAGTGAGAAATGTGCTTCGTCGCTGAAGAAAATTTTGTTCGAAAAATCGCCGTCCACCGCCTGTTGTTCAAGCACCCATTCGACGTATCTACGACGTTGTGAATGGTCAGCTGGCTTCAGTTGTTGTGTGAGCTGGATTTTATATGGATGTAGGTGTAGATAGAAATGCAAAATTCCCCATAATGTGCCGTAAGACAGTCCTAATTCCTGAGAACGACGAGGAATCGACACATTCGGGTCTTCGGCAACACTTTCACTTACAGCAGCGATATTTTCGGTGGTACGAGCGAAACGATGATGCACAGGCCTTGCAATATCTGTAACCGATCCAGTCTCTTCATATTTCTTCACAATTTTGCCAATTGCTTGCGTAGTTGGACGATTATGTAAACCATAATCTCCTCTTAAAGCACGATATGTGGCTGTGGCAGAATCACCATTTTTGTAGTAGGTTTTTACAATTTTAATGCGTTGTGCGATAGTTAAGCGATCCATTTTCGCAAATGTCAGACTTTGAACTGAAAAAGAAAGAAATTGTTTTAACAACTCAGTTTGACAGATGTCGAATTCTAGCCCTATACTTTTGAAACCGCGAAATGGATAACCATTTATATATATATATATATATATATATATATATATATATATATATATATATATATATATATATATATATATACATATATATACATATATATACATATATATATATATATATATATATTATATATATATATATATATATATATATATATATATGTATATATATGTATATGAATATATATATATATATATATATGTATATATATATATATATATATATATATAATATATATATAGATATATGATGATTCGTTTAAGCATATGCATCATTAGGAAAAAATGTAACAAATAATTTAAGATAGACAAAAGTGCCTAAAAATGTTGTATATACAAGATTAACAAAGTTAGAAAATGCCGCCTTTAGTAGATTATTTGTTCGCGTGTTGAAGCGATGATTGAAACGAGAAGTGCGACGCTGAACATGCCTCTTGCCAATATGGACTCTCTTGAGCGAAGACCGGCGATCGCTCGGTCTCTTCTTCTTCGGTGGGGTGCAACTTTTCTAGTCTCACTTTCTAGATTGATGCCTTGTATTACTCTATGCAGCAGAATGTGATGTAGTCGGTCACAGACGTTACATCTACGCCTCGACCATTGAATGCGATCAGGCTAGACAATTGACCTGTTTGGGCCCCAGTGCCAAAAACCCGCGACATAATTCCGGTGGCTCAGCTGGCACGGTGCTGGTTATCATTATGTTTCCACTGAGTCCTATAAGAGATAGACAAATTTTGAAAATTTGAGGGATATATTTGGTTATATATGATATTTTAAGATATGAGATATCTAAAGTCTTACTTATACGAGCGGAAAAACGTATAAATTCACGATATTTCGTGAGAGATGTCGGTAATATGGACATTACCATCAGAACCGCGATATAATTTCTGTGAATTTCAATGAAGGTATTTCCATTGTCAGTCAAAATTTAATATCGTAAACCTTACCACCCAGCTTTAGTGGAAAAGCACATAAAAAATGCTACATATCCTTTGAGAAAGGCGGAAGATGTTGAAGCGGAAGCCTTAGTTTGGAACGAACCGGCGAAGTAAATTCCAGTCGCGGCGAATGGGACCGAGAGTGTACACCGCTCAGCAGGCAGAGCTGTCATTATTTGAGATTCCATTTTTGGTGTATATGCGATGCAGATTTTGCCTTGGAAAATGCATTTTTTTATTGGAGGATTAAATTCAGGTTTGAAGTATTCTTGTCGAACTACCCTAAACATAAGTCGCTGAGATAGAATGAGCAGTATCTGGAATTTGCAGATAAAATAATTAGACGGCGTTAGCATTAAAAAGTATGTCGTTCACACTCATAACTCCTGATTTATCCAGAAAAGGATTAAGAGTGAGTTGCGAGCTTTTGTTATTAATTGGCTTCGACTGAGATAATGCAAGCCATGCACTTAGATATGAGCGAGATTGGGCCATCATAATAAGCCATAGTTTGACGAAATTTGTTTCATCTTGAGAGAGAATTTCACTATTTTGAATAGCTTGCTCAGGAAATTTTGGCTGTGCTCTATTAATGAAGCGAGAAGGACGAGAAACGTTCCAGAATATCAGAATGTTCTTCAATTGTGTGGTATATATCAACTCTTCTTTGTTCCAGAAGATTAACCGAACGAGAAGTCGACCTTGGCCAAGAATCGGAAGGAGATTTTAGCAATCCTGGCAAATGCCACCACAGAGAACTAAAGCGAAGTTCCTGTGGCTGCATCCCCCAGTTCCTAAGACAGCTGGGTTCTCGCCACTAGAAATGCATACATACTAGTTATGTATACATTTCGTTTTTCATTAAATGCACAGGCAACATGATATGTTGATATTTTCGATCACTTGCATTGATATAGAATATCATTATATTGTGTTTACATAATTATGAATTTGTGTGACGCCACTTTAAGTGTTATGTATGTATGACCAATTAACCCAAATCTAAGCATTGGTTTTTGCTGCAATCTAGCTGTTGATTGATCTAGGTCAGCTTATGGGAATTGATGGGAATATTGGAAATTCTGGAAAGAATTATTTTGTATAAATAGAGCCGATATGAAATAAAGAAATTAGAATTGAACTGACACGAATGCGTTGCAGATTCTTATTCTCAATATATTAAGTTTGTTGTGGTAACACAAGAGCTGCAATCCTTGCCCAAGACTAACATTTTTACTTTGCCAACTCGATCAGAACCTTTCATCCATTACAATTGGAATCTAATAGATCTTCCTTTAGGATATTTTATATGAGCTTAGAATGATTTACAGCGATTTTCTTGAGTGGAAATCCTGCTGAGTCTTGTATCACATGCGAAAGTGATTCAATTGAAGAAGATATGTTGTGACTTCCATCGAGAATATCATCAACATATGTGTGCTTAATAGAATTTGTTGAGAGTTCTTATGGCTGGATATGGAGCACAGGTAACTGCAAAAGTTACTCTTTTGAGTTTGTAATCCTAAATGGGAGAATCAGGAGTTTTACGAAAGAGAATTCTTTGAAATTGTTGATGGTCATCACGGACGCGGATTTGCCTATACATTTTCTGTATATCTCCGTTAAGAACGTTTTTGTTTTTAATCTATATTGAAGGATCAGAATAATAATATCAGACTGGAGTACTGCACCGGTACAGAGAACATCATTTAAAGAATTTTCAGAGCTAAAATTTTTAGATGCATAATATGACCTTATTTCGCATAGAAAGTTTTTGTAGGATAAGGAAGCATCCGGTGACTAGTTTGGAAGAGAACTCCCATGAAGACAGTGATTTGATGGCAGCTTGGATGCTTGGCTGGAAGTAAAAGTCACCCTTGGTAGAGCCAGATTGCCAATGGAAGCCTAGCTTAAAACAGAAGGTCGGCAGGTATTCTGAGTACGCATATTAAGAACCGTGCACCCCCACGGCCATGCATCTATCGGCGTATACTGCTTCACCTTAGATTTGGGGCATTTTTTAGAGAGTTTGCATCTCTCCGCCCGACTACCATTTGTCAGCACTCAAGCATAGACGATTATAAACTAGAACTTGTTTCTATCCACTCCCACGGAGAGGGTATAGTCACACTGCCGTAGTGCACACACTTACGGCACGCACACTAATGTGTTACATGCAAATCCCCCTGTGCACCTATCGGCTGACGGGCAAGGTTTTATAAGAAAGTTATCACATGTTGCATTCAGACTGCTATTAGCAACCTGGTTCCTTTTTTCTACATGTCTTCTAAAGTTGATTTATGGTGTTAATGTAACTAACCTAACTTAATAAAACTTTTCTAAAACATTTTCTAAAAACAAACATCTTCGCTTTGGTCATGTTAACTTCCACATCCCATACACTACAAAAATGTTCCAAATTTTTTTAACATTCTTCCAATTATCTGTATAATATCTGTATAGAGCAGAAGGTAAATATTTAGTTTCTCTACCCACAGTCTACCACCTAGACAATTATGCAAATCGTTAAGGTAAATAAGCAATAATAACGGTGATAACAAGCATACTTGCTTCACGCCTGTTTCAAAACTTTCTGATAACCCTTTTTAGGTCCAAATGTAGTTTTACTATGTACTCTCTCTATCAAGTTCATCATTTTTGTTGATATACCAATTTCGTATAGCTTATAAATTACAGCCTTTTTTTGGTACTTTATCGAAAACCACTTTGAAATCCACAATAAAGCATAGGTTTTCTTATTTTTTCTGAAATTCCAGTAGAATATTGGCGCTAAATTGTAAATACTATCTGCAGTAGAATACGTTTTCCTACAAAGAAACCTGCTTGATACTCATTGAAAACCTCATGCGTTCAACCCAAATGGTAAGAATCTCATATCTTATTCCTATAATTATTTTACACATACAGTTGATAAAAGAGATTTCACGATAATTGTTTGGCTCTGTGATATCACCTTTCTTATAGATTGAGTATATTATGCTCCTATAAAACGTTTCGTTTCTACCACAAGATTCAAAAACTGTAATAAGGGCATAAGTAATACGATCTTCTCTCGGTGATTTATTGTCTTTAGCTTGTTTCAGTGCAGCTTTTACTTTCATCAGTTATATTTCCGTCTTCATCCTTTATATGATTTGAGACATATTGAAAATGTAACGAGTTCTTCCGGCATTAACAATTTTCCATGAAAAAGCTTCTAAAAAAAATCTGTGACAGAGCTCAGAAAAAGTGATATCGCAAGAGTTCTACCGTTCGGAACCGGCTAAAATAAGTAGATCCCTTCTAATACTGTCCGAAATTTAACATGCACACAAATAATGAAGAGAAGCTCGGCCAAAGAGACCTTCGGACCTTATAAGTGCCACATATTTATTTATTTAATTTTGTTGAGCCAATTGCTTGTATTGCACTGATTGCAACTTTTATTATTTACTTTGGATTAGATATTTTTATAAGATTTGCCAAATCTTCTACTAGCAGCACTTTTTTATCCATTCCATGAATTTTTGTAATGTTTCTTGGAAAGTTTTCATACAAGGTGCGACAATTATGTATTAAGACTGCCTCTAGAAAACACAATTAAAACACGATATCTGCTAATATTTATTCGAAATATTCTCCTCCTGATTCAATACACTTGTTACATCGATTTAATAGTGATTCAAACGCGTGTTCCAGCTCATTTTTCGGAATTGCCTCCAGTGCCCTCGTAGAAGCCTGTTGTATGGTTGTATGAGCATTGTTTTGATTTTTGATGGAACTTTTCGTGTTTTTTGGCTTGTGGTGAGTTTTTTGATTTCCATTCTGCACTTTGACGCTTGGTTTCTGGATCTTATTGGAAACACCATGTTTCATCACCCGTAACAATTGTTTTCAGGAAGTTTAGATCATTTACTGCAGCTGCAACCATGTCTCTAGAATGACTGACTCTCATTAATTTTTGGTCCTCGGTCAATGTGTGTGGAACAAATCTCGCGCAGACTTTTGTTTTGCCCAAATCCTCGCGAAGAATGAGTCGCATAGTTTCTGTGTTGATGATTAAGGCCTCTTCCATCATTTTCACTGAAGCATTGCGGTCTTCTGTAATAAAATCACGAACTTTCTGGATCGCTTCCGGCGTCCGCACTGAAATTCTTTTATTTTATTTCATCTTCCAGCGACTCTCTGGCAACCACAAACCGTTTATGCCATATAAAAACATTTGATCTTGATAAACAAGCATCGCCATACGCTTTCTGCATCATTCCAAATGTTTCTGATTCACTTTTACCAATTTTTGCGTGAAATTTAATGACCGCTCTTTGCTCCATGTTAAAATTTCAACATCAAACGAACAAGTGTTTTGTAAAATGAATGTCAATAAACAATAAATGTTAACCAAATGCCATGAACTTCTGACAGTTAGTAGAGGAATGTTGAAGCTTCAAAACACATGTGCTCACACATAGATGGCGCGCTTGGTTGCTGTGATATGGTTCGAGTCTTAATACATAATTGTCGCTCCTTGTATTGCTATTATTCCACTGAAGTTTCAGCAGCAAGTTTGAGTTGTTTACAGAACTGCTTATCAAAGTATTCAAGGATAATATTATTGGCAGATGGTCCGACCATATCTACTCTCCCACTTCGAAATCCTTTACATTACCTAATAGTATTTCATATGTCGTGCGGATCTCATTGACCAACTCACCCACTCTAATAACAAAGGTTTCATTGCCTTCCCCTTTTGACATTTCATTTTACCACCAGTCCATAATCATAGCAATACATAATAAAATCTTTACCCCTTGCGTTAATTGTCGTGTCTTTAGATCTTCGATATTCTGTGCTTGCAATAAAGGTTTGCGTATACATTATACATAATTCTTTCTGCATATCTACAGTTCTTATGTCCAAATCACCAACCTCACCACAATGATGCAAGTGTGCACTTTAGTTTTTTTAGGTTTTGAGTATATCACTTTTTTATATCGTTGGAAATTGTAATTTGTAAACGTTTTTCCAAGCTCTTTGTTCACTCGACACAAACAGCCACCAATTGCTCTACCATATATATATGCTTTGTCTGCCGTTCTGAAATATTTATTTAATTTTCCAATTTTATCTTAACAAACTTGAATTTCAAAAAGTAAAAAACATCAAGAGATTTAACATGGTTAAAGATATCAGAGTAAAGTTTCTTATTTTCTAGATCGTGAATGTTGTACGAAAAAATTTATAATGATTTTGATTCGTATCCTTGAAAATTATTTCTATTTATATAGCGAATTTCTGATTATTTATTTTGTTAATAATACAGTTATAGTTATATAGTTATATTTTTAACGACCCCACTATCAGTGACTTTAATACATCAGCTGCATTTTTGCTTCCACAAATTAATTCTTATCCCAACGAAACCATTCTTCTGCCATATGATGGCACATATTCATAGTCGTTTACTTTATTTAAGCTATTTGCTTCAGTCATTCATAACGACGTATATTTTTAATTTATCGTGAAATGCAAAAATAAATTTTATAATTATAAATTATTTTTTTAGTATCCCAAATAATGAATGGATTAGTTATTCGTATGGCAACAAGTGAAATTATAGTTCATATTGTTACGATTATTCTTTCCCACATCCTCTGGTTTTTTTTTTGCGACCCTCCAGTCCATGTAGTAATTTGTATTGGCTCGGGAACGTATCTGGCCTGGACAGCCCTGATCTAGATCAAGGGTGGTGCTTAAATGCAAGTGGTCGTTATTTTGCTGCTTTCGATTTCAGGATTTTTACAATACTTTTGGACAGGTGCAACATTTCCTTTAAAATCTCATGGGCCGTTGATCTAGATCAAGGGTACGAAACATTTTGATTACGTGGGCCAGAATAAATTTTACTTTTTTTACTCGGTCCATAGTAGTTAATTGACACCTTCTTTTGACACGTAATTTTTAAATCTACAAACATAAATGTTATTTATTTCCGGATTCGGTTGCAAAAATATACAAAGAACTGGAAAAACAACTATTAATACATAAAGCAATAAATAAAGTGGAAAAAGTATGACGTCTGTTCACAGCGATATGTTATTCCCAATAAAGAATAAATGAAATAAAAGTTGCATTATCAACAACATTTGAAAATTCTTCTTCAGATACATATATACTTCATATGTATGTATGTGTATTACATAAGAACAGAAAAATTAAAAATAAGTTCAGCCTGGATTGATGATATGTACATTTCAAATTCGCTCTGCCGACTTAAGGAGATGGAGTGTGGATGCGGTTTTCTCACAGTCAGGTGGTGCATTTGGTCGTATACCAAGAGAAGAATGAAAAAGTAATAAAAAAACATTATACACTTGTTCGATTCATGATATTATTAATAGATGCAGCGACGCAATAATGTCACCGCATTGGTGTTGATCAGCGTTAACACCACCACCATTACCAATCGAATCGAATAAATTTAACGAACAAAGTTTATGTTAAACCATCGATAATAATAATATTAATGTGTGTTGAATGTTTACTGTATATTGCGTCGCACAAATTTGATTGTATTGCAAGTGGGTTGGTATCCACGCGTTTACGTATATGTTGTGGTACGCGGCACGTGTTGCCATTCAAAATTAATTTGTCACGTGTGATGGCAGCATGGCAAGCACCCGTTGTTTGGCTAAATCAACCACATATGTGTATATGTGCATGGATGTATGCGTGATTAACTCACAACAGTTAAGTGACATCATCAACTAAATCAACGCTCGACTACTGTCAATAGCGTTAATGCAAGCATTAGCTCGCATGCGTTCTTGCATTTGTAGATGGATATATAACATGCACTATGGCATCGCCAGAAGTTGTGATTAGGGATATATATCTCCGTTTGTCCGTCACACAAATTCAAATTAATTAATATAACACAATAAATTGAAAATCAATTTAATTTTCTAGCATTACAACACAAGGTGGTGTCCCCTCCAATGATACCTAGTATTTTTAAACGCGCAGAATGCAACTGGAATGCTAAAACTTAAACATTCGTTGTTTCACCTGTATACATTTTTAAATAATGGTTGTATACAATTAAACAGTTTTCTTAAATTTTAGTTTTGGAGATATAATTCGCTGGAATCAACATTGCCTGAAAATTAACTAAATAATTGTTTAAAATAATATTTTAGACCCATCGCCATGTTTGCAAACTAAAAAAAGAAGTGTTTCTGAAGAACATTTTATATTTAAGTTGTTTTATGAACTGGGTCTTTATAGTCTTCAACCACTATTTTAATTTGAAAAGTGTTTTGTCTCAATCATCCCTCACTAAAATTGTCAACATTTGAAAATCAAACTTTCATTAAATATATATTTTTTTTGTCAGCACTAGCCAAATATAATTCATTAAACATAGGATTAAATTACATATCAATACATAAAAGTGAATTATAAGCATAAGTAAATTAATATGTATACTTCAAACAGAGGTTACAGTAAAATGCTGCTGTCTAAAACAACATTCGCTTTGGTAGGTCCCTTCGACGCTATTTGTTTCATTTCAATGTTGCACATAATCTTCATAACAATTGAAGAATCAATCTGCTTCATACGCCTGAAGAGACCGCATGTACACTGCAGTAAGATATGATCCAATTAGACACGAGGTGTCGTAACGTGAAGTAAAGTAACGTAAACATAGAAAATACAGCTATTAGCCAAATCGTAGGCTGTAGGAGAAATCAGCTGTTGTGTGTGTATTGCTCTGTATTTCATTTGTGTGCAGAAAAAACATTGAATACATAGTCAATATTTCCATGCAGATATTTTAAACAAAAATATTTTGTTCTCATTTAATCTTTTGTAATAAAATAATTTTTTATTCAAACTATTTGTAGCACACAAGTATTAATTAATATATGTAAAAAAAAATAAATATGTGGCACTTAAAGCCCTGAAGGGCTCATTGGCCTAGCTTCTCTTCCAGTACTGTTGTGCGTGTTAAATTTTTTACAGTATTGGAAGGGACCTACATATTTTAGCCGGTTTCGAACGGCAGAACCTTTGTGACATCACTTTTTCTGAGCTTTGTCACAGAGTTCTTTTTAGAAGCTTTTTCATGGCAAGTTGTTACTGTCGGAAGAATTGCCAATTGCTTGCCGACAGGTGGGTACCGTTCGAAAGAAAAATCTTTTCGATATTAAATTTGTTATGCATCAGCCGTGGATTGAACCACGACCTGCAGATCAGAAGGCCAATACACTAACCACTGAGGTACGACACCCACATGCCGTAGCTCATGTGGGTAATATATGTAAGAATATAAAATAACAAATATTGATATAAATTGTAAAGATAAACGATGTAAAATATTTTAATACGAAATAAATTCTATTTAAACATAATGGCAACATTGTTACTTTACTTTACTTACTTACATACTTACATTACTTTACTTTACGAAACGATATTGGGTAATCGCTTGTACACAATTTTGTAAGGCAGGTTGTGTCAGTTAACTTTACGTTACTTCGTGGGTAATTTATTTACCATTATTTATCTTTAGAAAAGGCGCGCTATGATCATGTGCCCACGAAATTTTTCTATCGATGAGACTTCTATTTTCTATAAAAATTTTTGCACTCATTATGTTGAGTATCTTTGGTAACAGTAGTTCTCCACGTCTCAGTAAGCTTTTGCTGAGGACAGTGCACGATCGCAGCTGTAGGCAGGCGGTTTATGTATAAGTGTAACATTTCGTTTCTTGACCTAATAAATGCTGTAAGTATTTTTCACTTCGAAACAAAACCATTTTTTAAATCCTCAAAATTATGTATATCTCTTTTAATAAAATAAAATAATAACTAGCAAATCTTCAGTGCATATTTTAAATTGTCACTCCATAAATACTATTCCGGATGCATTAAATAATTCTATGCATACTGTACCCTTTATCGACTTACCCAACCAGCCTGAAAATAGCAGTCTTTGTGAATTGTGCCTCAGAATGCAAAATATGCGTTTACTTTATGTGGCAAATTACTCTGTACTGAACACGTAAACTTCCAACTTGTTTGTTTAATTATTCAAACTTTAGTAACATGAACTATTTATCAATATTAATTTATTAAAAACATACTTTGTAATAAACGTTTCCAGTAATTAATAACATAAAATCTATAAAAGTTATATTTAAAAATACAACCCCAAAAACATTCATTCAAATGTGTTGTGACATGTTGTAACATGATAAAAAATATTTTATATGTGTTTTATTTACATTTACTTTTGAAACCGCAAAATGGATAACCCTTATATATATATATATATATATATATATATATATATATATATATATATATATATATATATATATATATATATATATATATATATATATATCTATATATATATATATATATATATACTACTACTTACTTATGTGGCCATAACAACCGAATACTCTGTTCCTCGCTAGCTGGCGCCAGTTAGAAATTCCAAACGCCGTCAGGTTCTCCAGTACTTGGTCTTTCCACCGGAGGTGAGGTCTTCCTCTTCTGCGTCGTCCTCCATCGGGCTCCGAATATAACACCTTCTTAGCTGGAGCGTGTTCTTCCATTCGCTCGACATGACCTAGCCAGCGCAGCCGCTGGATTTTGATGGGCTTTACTATGTCAATATCGGCATACAGCTCGTACAGCTCATGGTTGTACCTTATTCTGTACTCGCCACCAACGCAAATAGGTCCAAAGATCTTGCGTAGAACTTTTCTCTCGAAAACTCCAAGCATTCGCTCATCTGAGGTGGAAATTGTCCAAGCTTCAGCGCCATATGTTAGGACAGGCATAATGAGAGACTCGTAAAGTGCAGTTTTCGTTCTTCGAGAGAGGGCCCGACTTCTCAATTGCTTACTCAGCCCAAAGTAACACCTGTTAGCAAGAGTTATCCTACGCATGATCTCCAAGCAGACGTCATTACTGCTGTTAATGCTGGTTCCAAGATAGACAAACTCCCTTACTACTTCAAAAGCGTAGTTGTCAACAGTGACGTGCTGTCCAAGACGCCGGAACTCTTTGTTAGTTGACACTAGATACTTCGTCTTGCCCTGCACAACGGGAGTTATGCAGTGTCATTCTACAAAGTCGAATGAGCTTTGCAGGAATACCGAACTCAGACATTGTTGCGTAGAGGTAATCCCTTACCGGACAGTCGAAAGCGGCTTTATAATCAACAAATAGGTGGTGTGTGTCGATCTGTTTTTCTTGGGTCTTCACCAGGATTTGGCGCAGTGTGAAAATCTGTTCGATGGTAGATTTATCAGGTCTGAAGCCACACTGATAAGGTCCAATCAGGTTGTTGAGCATGGGCTTCAATCTTTCACACAATACGCTCGATAGGACCTTGTATGCGATGCTCAGGAGACTTATGCCACGGTAGTTGGCGCAAATTGTGAGGTCTACTTTTATATGTACGGAACAGAGAACACTGAGCCTCCAATCATCAGGCAAGCTTTCATCCGACCATATTCTCCATATCAGCTGGTGCATGTAGGCGTGCAGCTCATCGCCTCCGGTTTTAAACAACTCGGCAAGCAGGCCATCTGCACCTGTAGCTTTGTTGTTCTTCAGCCTTAAAATGGCCGTTTTAACCTCGTCATAGTCGGGTGGTGGAACATCAACACCATCATCTGTAATTGGTGTTATCGGGCAATCTCCTCCACTGGCGGAATTGTTCGTAGCATCGCCATTCAGTAACGTGGAGAAGTGTTCCCTCCACAGGCTCAGTACACTCTGGATATCTGTAACCAGATTCCCATTTCCATCACGACAAGAAGAGGCTCCGGGGTTTAAACCACCACTCAGGCGCTTGATCTTTTCGAAGAATTTTCGAGTCTCATTCTTGTCAGTACACACTCGCGTCTTTCTTGTTCTCTTTTCTTGCGCCTGAAAAGACGTCTCTCTGCACTCCTTTTCTCTCTGTACCGCTCCTTAATAGCTCGCATTGCGCCTGCACGCAGGGTTTTTCTGTAGGCGGCGTCTTTCTCTGCGGTAGCGTCGCGACACTCCTGATCATACCACTCATTCCTCAGAGGCCGGTAGTAACCGATTACCTCCTCGGCAGCAGTAGTCATGGAGTGTGATATATGTGTCCACCGTGCGCATGCATCATCAAGTCGGGGCTTGTTCTGCATAAGCAGATCCGATAGTCGAGTGGCAAGTGTCTACTGTCTCTGGTGATCACAGCTTACTGACGTTGAGCTTTCTCTGTGTGGGACTTCTCTTGTTATTTGCGACACATAAGCGTGTGCGCACCTTAGCTGCAACAAGGTAGTGATCCGAGTCGATGTTGGCACCACGGATCGATTTCACGTCCATCACACTGGAAGCATGCCTTCCGTCAATCACCACATGATCAATTTGATTTCTTGTTCGTTGATCTGGAGACAGCCATGTCGCTTTGTGGATGTCGAGATGCTGGAATCTGGTACCACCAATTACCATGTTTCGTGCTGCGGCGAAGTCGATCAGCCTCATTCCGTTATTGGAGGTGTTCTGGTGGAGGCTGAATTTTCCGACAGTTGGACCAAAGGTGCCTTCCTTGCCCACCCTGGCATTAAAGTCGCCAAGCACGATTTTGACATCGTGGCGGGGGCAGCGGTCATAAGCTTCTTCGAGGCGCTGAAAGAAGCTCTCCTTGGTCACATTGTCCTTCTCATCCGTCGGAGCGTGGGCACATATAAGGCTGATGTTGAAGAATTTTGCCTTGATGCGAATTGTGGCCAGCCGTTCGTTCACAGGCGTGAACTGTGAGACAAGATGTCGTAGTCCCTCGCTGACCAAAAATCCACATCCTAATTCGTGCTTTTCAGCATGGTAACTGTAGTAGATGTCACAGGACGCTCTTTTGGAGCAGCCCTGTCACGTCCATCGCATTTACTGGGTACCGGACATTCCAGGCCCATATCCGTAAATCATGGTCCTTTTTTCGTTTGCGGGGGTCATCAACAATACCGGTAGCCTTTATCCGAGGCGTTGTTTTTTCCTTCACTGGGTGGATTTTGTATGTGGTGGGTCTCAAACCCAACGCATAACCTCTAACTGAGGATATTTTCGCCACTCACTTCAGCCGCCTCCCAGCGGGTGCCAGGAGGACGTTGCTCGGTAGTAGCCACGTGGAGGGCCCCCATTAATAATAATGAAGGCGCCATCACATATTAAGCAGAACAAGCTACATGACTACCCCTCTTTAACAAATAAAGGTATCATCACATAGCGCTCAGAACAACGACCACCTGGAAAAGTTGAAAGAAGTATTTGAGCGGATACAATCAGCAGAGCTTAAACTAAAGTTAAGTATCTTGGTCATGAAGTAACTGGGGAAGCTCTAAGAAGACTATTACAATAATATATATATATATATATATATATATATATATATATATATATATATATATATATATATATATATATATGTATATATATATATATATATATATATATATAAATATATATATATATATATATATATATATATAAATATATATATATATATATATATATATATATATATATATATATATATACACCCAACTCTTTTTTTACACGGTTTCTTTTTACACAGATTTGAATTTACACGGTTGAAAAAAAATAATTTTTTTGTAAATATTTTTAATCTATTACGGTTTGAAAATCACTGTCTTGTCTTGTTTGGCACTTGGCACCATTGCTGAAATGAACAACTTGGCACCATTGCTGATTTCGTTACAATACATAGTAGTAACAGGGAAATCCCCTTATTCAATAACTCTTCCTTCGCATTTTGTTCGCATAATATTTAAATAAAATATTGCTTAATTAAAGTGTTTAAAGTTTATTGCTCGCAATTTTTTATCAATTGTTCGTGATTTGAACATTTTTGACCTTAATAAGTGAAAAAAGGTATTCTATATAAATTTTTAGTTAAGCTTTAAAAATATAATTTTTGCCCTTACTACAGTTAACAAAATGTCCAAAATTTCAAAGATTCGTAAAAGGCAAGCCATTTCTTTGGAAGTAAAATTAAAAATCTTGGACTGTCTGGCAAAAGGTGAAGGTTCAACATCTGTGGGCAAGAAATTTGACTTAAACGAAGCTACTATCAGGACCATTAAGAAAAATGAGAATGAAATACGAAAATCTGTCATCAGTTCATCAAAACATCGTTCCAAAACATCGTCATACATTAGAGATGAAGTGTTAGTAAAAATGGAAAAATGTGTAGTGTTTCGGATTGAGGATTTATTGCAAAAGAGAATACCTGTAGATGGAAATATTATAAAGCAGAAGTCACTGCGAATTTATAAGCAACTGCAGATATCGGAGCCATCAACAAGTCGTCAAGGTAGGAGAAAGGAGTTTACTGCTAGTGATGGATGGCTAACAGGATTTCTTAAAAGAAACGCATTTCATAATTTAAAAATTAAAGGAGAAATCGCATCAGCAGATGAAAAGGCAGCTAAAATCTTTCCAGCAGAACTAGCCAAAGTAATTGAAGATGGGGGCTATGTCCCCGACCAAATTTTCAATGCCGATGAAACGGGTTTGTTCTGGAAAAAAATGCCTTCCAGAACTTTTATAGCAAAATCCGAAAAGACTGCTAGTGGTTTTAAAGTTGCTAAAGATCGGGTAACATTTTTATTGTGTAGCAACGCTTCTGGTAACAAAATTTTAAAGCCTCTTTTAATTAACCGATCATTAAGGCCACGTGCATTGAGAGGAAAAAACATTAAAGAGTTGCCGGTTCATTGGAGGGCGAATAAAAAGGCCTGGATGACAGCAGGTATATTCACGGAATGGTTTGAAGAATTCTTTGTTCCTGAAGTTAAAATATATATGGAACAGAAATGTCTTGATTTTAAAGTGCTTTTGCTCATAGATAATGCGCCAAGTCATCCCGTTTTAGAGCATCCAAATGTTCAAGTAATATTTTTGCCACCTAATACTACTTCCTTGATTCAACCATTAGATCAGGGTATAATTGCTACATTTAAGCTTTATTATATTCAACGAGCATTCCAACATATTTTAGATGCAGTAGAGCAGGACAACCTTACGATCGTTGATGCATGAAAAAAATATTCTATTTTGGATTGCATTACATATGCTTCAATGGCCAAAGAAAAATTAAGGGTATCAACATTAAATTCCTGCTGGAAAGCACTTTGGCCAGAATGCGTCAAGAGTGGTACCTCAGTGCCGCAAGCATCGATGGAGACTTCTGAAATTATAGCCTTGGCACACGAAATCGGAGGAGAAGGATTTGAGGACCTACAAATTGAAGATGTCGACGAATTAATGATAGATAAACCTCTAGATGATGATTGTCTGATTCAATTAATAACAGATGACGGAAAAACTGAGAACCATGTTAGCGATAACGACGAAGAGACCGAAATATGCCAACTAACTGCTAGTTTAATAGATGACGGTCTATCATTTGGTAAAAGTATGGTGAATCATTTCTTAAAAAATGATCCTAATATGGAACGTGCCCTGAAATTCGAACGAGATATTAATAATTGTATTGCTGGGTATAAAGAGTTGTATAAAGAATTTAAAAAACCAAAAGTTCAACTTTCTATAAAAGATTTTTTAATAAAAAAATCGACGGCGCAAGACCTTTCGGAAAGTAGTCCGACAGTTCAAAACTCTATTACCGGACGAAAGTCACCATTGGATAATTTGATGGAAATCTCCAGTGATGATACCGATTTTAGTCCAGTTCGTCGCAAACAATTGCGCTTGTTATCAAGTAGCGACGAATAATTATGTAGCTATGTAAATATTTTTTCTTTATTTCTATTCTAATTTTTTTGTTCTTAATTCTGGATTAACATATGCCTTTTGTTTTTTTTGCTTGCTTTACCAATTTTTCATCTGTATGAATTATATATTTTAAGTTTTAATGTATGTACAATAAAATGCCACATGCGCATACAATTTTTTTACACGGTTTTTCGAAGTAAATATAGTTTTTTATTTCAACTTACACGGTTTTCAGATGACATGGAACGTATCCCCCATTTTACTATAGAAAACGCCTTTTTTTTACACGGTTTTTTTTTACACGGATTTCTGAGGAACGTATCTACCGTGTAAAAAAAGAGTTGGGTGTATATATATAAATATAAATATATATATATATATATATATATATATATATATACATATATATATATATATATATATATATATATATATATATATATATATATATATATAGATATATATATATATATATATATACACATATATATATATATATATATATATATATATATATATATATATATATTGTTCCACGATGCAAAAACTTTTGCCGACAGATATTCATACCGAAAAACGAAAGAAAGTCTTCGAGAATATATGTACTCACTGATGGAGATTGCAAGGCAGATCAATATGGATGATGAGAGTATCATCGAATATTTTATTGATGGTATTCCTGATTCGCGTTCGAATAAGCAAAGGATAATCTGTGCGTCTATGACAAGTGTCTTGGACAAACACATGAAAGAGGCGATACCGCGAGTGGAAGCGAAGAATGGAAACAAAAATATGCGTGTAGTTACTGATGGTGGAGAGCGACCAAAATCGAAATCGGTAGCAGGAGATATGTGTTTATTTCGAGGCTTAGAGATATACGAGGTAGTGATATTTGAGCCATCAGATATGACATCTTGATTAACATTGGCTGCATTGACGTACAACCACAGATTAAAACCTTCTATGGTATCGGCAATAAAATGATTAAAACTATTGGATGTTTCGCAGCGCTCAGTCATTTAGATGTAGTCGTAGTCGGTATTGAGTTTCACGTTGCTAGAGAAAGCGACATTTAGTATGATGCGAATTTGGGTAAAGACTTACTGAGGCCAGTGGCTGTCGTTATTTATGGTGAATGTGTTAAGTTTGAGAAGAAAATAATGGCTGAGGAAAATCCGAAAAAAACACAGGTAGTTATAGGTAGCGAAGCAAGAGGCGAATCGTATTGGTTAGTTAGATAAGGAATTTGGAGAGATTCTGCATTCTGTTTGCAGTGGAAGCATTGAGTTGCAGGTTGAACTTAACCATTTACTAACTGAAGTAAACGAGAGTGTGCACAGTCTTATTGCGAATTACAACAGCGAGAAGAAAAGCCATCGCCAATCGAAATAAAGATCATAATGTCAGACAAGGTGCCGGGTTATCAAATACCGTGTAGACTGTAGTACGCAGATTATTGGTAGCTAAACCTTTGACCGATGCGATAGGGAAGCTTGAAGAGTTTCGAATGGAAGATGAGCAAATAGCTGCGTTTCAACAGTTAAAGATCGCTTAAGTGAATCCACCAGTACTCAAATTTTTTTATACACGATTTTAGATGGAAATACATACCGACGGTGGCGTGCTGAAGCAGAGAGACTTACAAGATAGGCGTCTACATCCTGTCAAATATATGAGTAGGAAAACTACACCAGTGGAGCAGAAGTATTACTCATATGAACTGGAGGTTTTAGCAATTATATCAGCATTAAAGGACTCGGGGGTGTACGTTATGGCTATCAACATTAAAGTAATAACGGATTGTAATGATTTTGGCCTCACGACGTGGAAACAAGACGTACCTTTACAATTGCCGCGTTTGGTGGTGTATCTTCAAGACTATCAATGCAAGATCGACCATCGTTCTTGAAGTCAAATGAGACACGTACATGCGTTAAGTCGCATACATTACTTGGTGATGACAGATAGCTTACGACATAGGATACAAGAAGAACAAATAAAGGATGAGAGGTTAGCGACAATGCGAAAGGTGTTAGAGCACGAAAGTTACTACGATTTTTATATCACGCATGGTGTTCTCTATGAAGATCAAGATCAACAGGTTATGGTAGTACCAACGTCTATGGTGTGAGAGGTTATCCAAATAGCTCACAGACAAGGACATAACGCATTTTTTTTTTCAAACGTTATAAAATATTATGTACATTTCATACAATTACACCTAGTCGAATCAAACTAACAAGTATATTTTTATGTTCATTGTTTTAATTTATTGAGTGGGAGCCATAAGATCCTGTGGCTTATTTCGTTTTAATCTCTTTGTATATGTTGCTTCGTTCCAAAGGGTTGAAGCTTCTGTATTGGTGTGTTTTTGTAGCCTGGCAGCGAGCTTTGCAGCGAAAAGTTTTACCACGTTGGCGATTTTTAGCACACGAAGATCTTTGTGTAGGTCGTCGTTCCTTATATACCAAGGGGCGTTGACTATAGCTCTAAGTATTTTATTTTGAAAACTTTGAATTATATCAATGTTCGTGTTTGCGGTGCATACCCACAGTTTCAGGTTTCAGGATTTCGTTGTAAACTAAGAGTTTATTTTGTGTTGAAAGTTTTGAGTTTCTGCTAATGAGCCATTTTAATTTTTGAAACCATACATTAAGTTCTGATGCTTTAATTTTAATTTAATATGTTCTTTCCGTTTAAGTTTAACGTCTAGGGTCATACCTATATATTTAGCACTACTTGCATATGGGACTGCGATTGAGAAGATATAAACTGGTTTGTAGTTTATTTTTTTTATTTGTGAAGTTTAAGTGAATTGATTTCGTTTCATTCAGTTTTAAGTTCCATGTTGTGGTCCAATGAAGTACCTCGTTTAACGAAGCTTGCAGTTTTGTAGTAAATTCGTGTTCATTTGTACCAGTGGTTAGGATACATGCGTCGTCTGCAAAAGTAGCTACTTTGCAAAGCTTGCGACACGTCCAAAAATATTGCGGATATAGCGCTTCTTCTATCGTGAGTACTATCCTATGCACTTGGTCAATTGCTGAGTGGTGCTCTCTGAACCCAAATTGATGGGAAGGTATTAGCCGTTTGGCTATAATTATTTCCTTCAAGACGTTTGGAAAACAACTTTTGAAATAATTTTCCCATTAGTGGGAGCAATTAAATTGGACGATAAGAAGTGGTTTCATTCACATTTTTCCCTGGTTTCGGAATCATTATAATTTTGGAAATTATCCATTACAATGAAACGTACTTATGTTCAATACATACATTCATTATTGTTCTTAGTTTAATCAATGTATTATTTGAAATATTTTTGAGCACTTGGGGTGTTATTAAGTCAAATATAAAGTTTTCAGGTGTTTCGTATGGTTGACAAATTCCTTCTAGGTGTTGAGCGAATATGTCGGCCTTCTTAAAATCACTTTTTTCCCAAGTTCTGGGGTAATTTAAATTTTTTATTGGGGGATCATGTCGGATTGGTCTTTCCATGCTTGCTGTGGCAAGCCACAGTGAATAATTTAATTTTTTGTCCGCTGAAAAGTTTTGTATTTTTAAGTTAAACGACCTGTTTTTATGCTGTTGAATCTTATTTGTGAGCAATTTGCTTATGTTATTCAATTCGGTTTTCAAAGGAGGAAACCTCGTTGCTTTCCATTTTCTTTTTCTAATTTTTTCCTTCTTTCTGAGTTCAAGATATCTTGAGCATACCGTCCAGAGACAAACTTTTGTGTAACAATAGACGTATTCAGCCAAAGTGCTTTCTGTATTTGTGAAGTAAGTTTCATTCTTTTATTTTCTATAAGGATTTAGTTATTGATTTTGTACTCGTTGTCAACAAAAGTGTGAAGCTTGAATTTAAAGTATTCTCAGCCGGTATACTTGTTTGATAGTACACAAGTATTTTCTTTACATTTCAGTTTACCACTAATAGTAATAAAGATATGTGAGTGATCCGAGTTTAGGATTACTCCATCACCAACAATTACTGCTTGAGATGGGGTTTGCTTGACAATAAAGAAATCTATCAAGTCGGGATATTTGTTAGGGTCATTTGGCCAGTAGGTTGGATTTTCTGTGGATATAATTTGGCAACCACTCTGTTCGGAAGCTTAAGATAGTTCTCTATCTTAACGTGTTTCGCGTTAAAGTCAGGTCCAATCACAAATCTTCCTTCGTGCTTCTGATGAAGTTGTCACTGATAAATCGTAACCAATTAAATTAATGTAGACAGCTTGAAATTCAGCACTCCTAACTCTTTCTTCTTCTTGGTGTATTATCGAGTCCTTTATTATTACCGCACTTCCTCCTCTAGCATTATATAAGGGGTGATTGGAACAGTAAATTTTGTAGCCATTGAATAGCAAAAGTTTGTGAGGTTAAATGAGTTTCTTACACCAAGCATACGCCCATTGTTACGTTATGAAGCAGTATTTCTAGTTCATCTGTGTGTTTTATCTATTTGCATTCCATTCCATAATTTTAACCATATTTGTGCTTGACATATTCAACGTTTACTGCCTTTTCCAATTTTTCGATGCCAGTAATTAAAAGCTTGCTAAATGATGTCTGCTCTTCCAATTTTAGCAATATTTGAGACAATATTTCTTCAATCTTGGGTGGGGTCGTTTTTTGTAAAACCACTTCTGGAAAAGATTTCCACTTTCAATGTGAGCAGATTGTGCGGGAAAATATGGCTTCTTACCTATTGACTCTTTTTAGATTTTGATGTTCTTTTCACGTAGTTTCGTTCTTCGAGAGAGGGCTCGACTTCTCAGTTGCTTACTCAGCCCAAAGTAACACCTGTTAGCAAGAGTTATCCTACGCATGATCTCCATGATCTGACGTGCTGTCCAAGACGCCGGGACTCTTTGTTTGTTGACACTAGATACTTGGTCTTGCCCTCGTTCACCGTGAGACCCATCCGACGCGACTCTCTTTCCAATTCTGAGAATGCTGCACTGACTGCTCGCGTGTTCATGCCGATTATGTCAATATCGTCGGCATACGCCAACAGCATGACACTTTTGTTGAAGATAGTGCCATTATGTCGTAGATCAGCAGCTCGTATTATTTTCTCCATAATAAGATTGAAGAAGTCGCACGATAACGAATCACCTTGTCTGAAACCCCGTTCGGTATTAAACGGTGCGGAGAGTTCCTTCCCAATTTTCACTGCACAACGGGAGTTATGAAGTGTCATTCTACAAAGTCGAATGAGCTTTGCAGGAATACCGAACTCAGACATTGTTGCGTAGAGGTAATCCCTTACCGGACTGTCGAAAGAGGCTTTATAATCAACAAATAGGTGGTGTGTGTCGATCTGTTTTTCTTGGGTCTTCACCAGGATTTGGCGCAGTGTGAAAATCTGGTCGATGGTGGATTTACCAGGTCTGAAGCCACACTGATACGGTCCAATCAGGTTGCTGAGCATAGGCTTCAACCTTTCACACAGTACGCTCGATAGAACCTTGTATGCGATGCTCAGGAGACTTATTCCACGGTAGTTGGCGCAAATTGTGGGGTCTCCTTTTTTATGTACAGGACAAAGAACACTGAGCCTCCAATCATCAGGCATGCTTTCATCCGACCATATTCTGCTTATGAGCTGGTGCATGCGGGTGAGGAGCTCATCGCCTCCAGTCTTAAACAACTCGGCAGGCAGGCCATCAGCACCTGCAGCTTTGTTGTTCTTCAGCCTTAAAATGGCCGTTTCAACCTCGTCATAGTCGGGCGGTGGAATATCAACACCATCATCTGTAATTGGGGTTTTCGGGCAATCTCCTCCACTGGCGGAATTGTTCGTAGCATCGCCATTCAGTAACGTGGAGAAGTGTTCCCTCCATAGGCTCAGTACACTCTGGACATCCGTAACCAGATTCCCATTTCCATCACGACAAGAAGAGGCTCCAGGATTTAAACCTCCACTCAATCTTTAGCGACTTGATAACCTCTATAACACGCTGGGTGGTTTTGTCCACAGATGCAGCATATACTAGTAGGTGACTCGCTATCCTGTTTTTTGCATTCAGTTATAGTGTGATCACCAGCGCATTTCACACAATTTGAGGTTTGCCACAATCATTTTTCGTGTGCATAAAACCAATGCATTACGCAATGAGGAAGATGCAAGATTTAGTCAGGTACAGGTAGTAATAAAGTTTTAGAGCGTTTACAGAGGCAAGCAGCAACGTTTGGAAAGCTTTTCAGGATTATAACCGATAGAGGAACTGGTTGTACTTCCAAGGTATTTGAGGATTACTGCAAACAGAGAATATTCAGCACTTGGTCGTCACTACTGAAGTGTAGCGTGGTAATGGGAAAGTAGAGAGAGTTCATAGAGTTGTCGATGTTGACGAAAACGTGGATAGAGTGCAACAAGTAATTAATACTACGCCCATGCGAAGTACGAAGTATTTTCCATTCAATCTGTTGACTGCAGTTGAAATGCCGGTAACGAAAATCATAACATTCGAAGGGTCTTGGAGGAATCAGCTATAGAAGAGCTGGAGGAAGAGAGAGATAAGATACGATAGGTGGCACGAGACAATATTTGTCGTATGCTAGAGGAGAACATTAAAACTATTAATACTATGGAGATTGACTGGTTGTTTAACCACCGGATATTGTTTTTGCTTCGGTGATGTAGGTGTCACTTCTGCTGGTTCATCACACAAACATACGTGGCTTTAATATGTCGATGCTGGAGTTAACTTTTCGTTGGTTGATTAAGATTGTCAAAAATTTAGTATTTCGTTGGGCTACCTTATATGGCCCCTCATAAGGTGTCGTTAGCGAATGGCGAATGGAATCATTTCGGACTAAGACATTTGAGCGCTACATCATATCAGGGTGGACATAATAAGTTTCGTAGATTTTGGAGGAATTCGTAGAGAGTCGGCTCGGAATGAGCTTCCTCAACGAATTCTCCCTGTATCTTCACCATTGTATGCTATTCTTAAGGAAAGCAGGACTAAGGGTAGATTTTCTGTCCAAATTTCTTTACCGGCTTTACCAAAATAGAAGATTTTAGTACTCTGTGTCGTCTTTCTATTATGCCATTAGACTGAGATTAGTCAGGCGTCGTTGTGATGTGTTTTGATCCCAATGCCTTAAACAATTCAGTAAGCCAGCTTTTGCAAGTTCACATTTGCATTTTTTAAATGCGGTTGTTTACTCGTGATTCCAATTCAAGGTCAACTTGTCGTTTCTCTTATTTCCTGGAATAATTGCTGTAAGTATTCCTCCATAAGCGGTGGCACGTGGCAGAAACTTTCAGTATAAATTAACGGTAGGTAAAAGCATTTTTGGCTGGTGCGCGACTACCGTTCTTTCGACTTTGCAAATAGTTTATCCCGTTCGGGCAAGGGTTGAATATCTTTTCGTGTTATTAAATGATCTAGAAACTTTATTTCTTCCACAAAAAACTCGCTTTTGGCCGGATTGATTACTAGGCCGTACTTACCTGTGAAGTGAAGTGAAGAGGGGGGCAGAACAAGAACCAGGGCAATCAATAACCATTGAACCCAAACCCAGAAACTGAAAAAAGAAAAGAAAGAACAGAAAAAGGGATATAGTAGAGAATATTACTCTACGTCAAACTTCCTAGTACTCTTAACGAATCTAAGAAGAACAGATATGTAGATAGGGACTGTGTCCCTCAAATAATTTTAATACGAGAACCATGGGTGCATGCAAAGCACTTGTGTGGCTTAGTATGAATTAAATGGGAAGCTTCGTCCACGTTCATGCATCATAATGCCGCATGTAGATGACTGCACAGTCTTGAGGCAGTTTTATTGTCTGGAAGTAGTTGCAGTCAAAATCAAATACCGAAATATGGGAAGTGGAGTTGAAACTGTAGTGGTTTCGGCTTACTTATCATATGATGCCTTAGCACCACATCCACCCAAAGAATTGGTGGACGCAGTGCTATTTGCGGAATCCAACAATTTTGGACTAATAGTGAGATGTGATGCAAATTCACAGAACACTATTTGGGGTAGCAGTAAATGTAACTACCGGGGCACCAAAATACTAAACTATTTACTGTTTCAAGGACTAGTCATACATAATGTTGGCAACAACCCGACTTTTGTGACTGGCAGAAGACAAGAAGTCATTGGTTTGACTCTAACAAATAGCTTGATAGCTGACTAGATCAGTGGTTGGCGAGTCCTAGATGATAACTCCTTGTCGGATCACCGCTATATAGAGTTTCAACTTACGGTTGAATTTGATCTGGTTACCGTGGTCGGAACCCTCGTAGAGCGGACTGGACACGATATTGCAGTCTTCTCGAAGAAAGAATTAGCTGCGTTCCTAAGCTCCGGACCATATAATCTATTGAGGAAGCCTCTAGATTTTTAGGGTGAGTCTTAATCAATTGATATGAGATAGCGTGTTCAGAACGTGGAATCACACAAGGCAAAGTGGTCCCTTTGTGGAACGCCGAGCTTTTGAAACTTCGTAAGAAATTTAGGAAACTTCTAAATCTGGCACTTAAATTCTGGTTGGAAGCTTACTGGCACAACTACTGTCAGTTGCAGTTAGAATATAAGATGACAGTGAAAACCTCTAAACTGGACTGAGGTCAATGACATACGTCTATCAACACATTTGTAAAAGTGCCTAACCGCGGGCTGTCACCCTGACCACTGGCATGTTACGTTCCACAACCACCAGGCTTGATTGGTTTATACCTCGAAGGATAGTTACTGATGAAACGATAAGGTTTGCGGGAATCTCCGCATGGGCGCCATCTGCCATCGTTCTTCTTTACCATATGCAATTGGCTGCCTTAATTGCTTTGGACGGACCGATTATACCTTGTCAACACAGAAACTCGAATTCTGTGTTGACAAGGTATGAATTACGCGTTGTTGCGGTCGGTTGACAAGCGTGTAATGTCGCGAAACTCTGCCAACAGATCGGCACATTTGGAAGCGCTATTGTAGGTTCTGATGACGAATGTGCCTACTTTCTGTATGGTGCATGGCACATATATCTTCGTCGAGCTGTTGTTCAGGATGTCGATAAGTAGTCCATAATAGCGTATGAGATTTGCTTCTATAATTGGATTCTCACATCTGCAACAGTAAATATCCAGTCGAAACACCTTCGTAGGCCGAGGTCGAGGCTGTGATTTCTTTGGCAGAATGTCCCGATTATCGTACCGTTTGCGGCGTAGAGCTTAACGGAGGATGGTATCGGTGAGTTTTAGTCTCCAGCCTCCAGCTTCATTAAAAGTGTCTACAACTGATTTCGAGATAAATGTGGATAATTTATTTGAAGGATCACGGAAGATTGAAAGAACATATCGAGTAATTTTGTTTCTTTTGTTGCTTTTTCATTACAGATAACTTTGAATAGAATGAAATTCTCTTTTTTTTTCAGTGTACATATTCAAGTAATATTTTTTTCTTTTTTATAATAATAATGTTTACACGTATTGGTGATTACACTTCTATGAGGAACTTTTGGGCACTCCTGCTTTACACCAACGACTGCTTCTATTCATTTCGGGCTGCGTTCAACTCTGCTGGGTCTATACCGTTTGAAGGGTGGTCTAGAATTCTTGCTGTTGGTTCTAAATTTTCGGTGGTACCAGCACTCATCTAAGTTAGGGCCAGGACTGCTCCTGCGTCATTCGCGAGACTGTCGATGAAATCTGCATCTAGCGCCTTTCCTCTCAGTGTAACGATCAGTGTACAGACGGTCGAAACGTTGTGCTAGCTCCTTGGTAGAGCTTAGTAGTTGGCTGTATTTGACGTTCGTTTGCGATTTTTCCTTAAACGTGGTTTTGGATGTCTTATATTTGTTGAATTTTTTCGTTACCCTTTTTCGTTAACTGTCGATGCAATGGATCTTTCTATGTGTCTAACTGCCTTAACAGGGAGGGGACAATCCTTATTGAACTCATCGGACCTCATGCAGTTTGTTCCGCGCGCTATGCGATGTCACCTTCATTCTGTAATGAAGGTGGCATAATGTAGTTAGTTCTGCTTCCTGTGTGACGGCGATTTCTTTTTTCAATGATGGTTTTTTTCGTGGCCACCACCGGGCAACGTCTTTCTGGCATCCGCGGCGGGGCGACAAATCAACGAACGAAGAACCAAATTGATCACGTGATGATCGACGGAAGGCATGCTTCTGTGACGTCAATAAGCTGTAATGACCAGAGACAGCAAATGCTTTTACCGCTCGACTATCGTATCTACTTATGCAAAGCAGTCCCCCTCTTGATGATGCATGCGCACAGTGGGCACATATATTCCACTACATGACGACTGTTGCCGAGGAGCTAATCGGTTACTACCGGCGTGAGGAATGAGTTTTATGACCAGAAGTGTCAGACGCAAGAAGAGAGAACATGAAAGAAGCATTCCTCTCTCTGCTCATATCTATGAGACTCGAAAATTGCCGGTTTAAATCCCGGAAACTCTTCCTGTCGTGACAACAATGAGAATCTGGTTACAGGTGTCCACAGTGTACTGAGCTTATGGAGGGAACACTTCTCTACTTTAGTGAATGACGACGCTTCGAATGATCCCGATAGTGGAGGAGATCTCCCGAACTCCCCAGTCACGGATGGTGGTGTAGATGTTCCACCTCCCAACTATGATGAGGACATAGAGGCCATTTTTAGGCTAAAACAACAAAGCTGCAGGTGCTGATGGCCTGCCTGCCGAGTTGTTTAACACCGGACGCAATGAGCTACTCACCAGCATGTACCAGCACATGACCGATGATTGAAAACTCAATATTCTCTGTCCCGTACATAAAAATGGAGACCACACAAAGGCACGTCACATGATGATGCTTTAGCATGATGATAGGGCGACGGGCCGATAAGAGAAGAAAATGTGCCGAAGGGCATCCGTGTCTAAAAACGGTGTAAGTTGATAAATCTGGCTTGATTTTGTTTGTTGTGTTTTCCTTTCGAAGACTATAACTTTTCCTTAAATAACTTATTTCCCAGAACTTACCCCTTTTTACTCTACTTCTGCTTCTAAAAAATCTTCTTTCGCACAATACAATTATTTTTCAACAGTATAATGTTTCTTTTTCACAATATAGTTTATATTTCGACAATTCTTGTACACAAAATTGCTCTAACTTGACTAAATAATTTTGCTTTCACAATAGAGGTTTTATTAGACAATATATTTTTTCTTTCACAATATATTTTTTTCGTAGATGCCTCTAATTCTCTTTTCCGAGTAATCTACTTATCTTAACTAACTTCATTTTAAAAGTTCTCTTAGTTTATATAGCCTAATTTTACAATTTTACCTAGTTTTTGAATATAGAAATTCTGAAGAAATTGCAATTTCTTCAGTAAATCAATTCATTGCCATCTCTTCAGAGGGTCATTGTTATAATTTCAGGGCATGGATGTTGCTTACTTTGTTCTTTTTCAACAATCATGGAAATGAAGTGCAATATAACCATGACCATGAATTTCCACCAACAATGATCATTCAGCCACTATGTTATTAAAGTTTGAATATTAATTACATCATATAATGTGCATAATGATATAATACAGAATATAAGAAGTGTTGTTATAACATTCTAGTAATGAAATATAATAATATATATAATATAACAATTAGAATGCTTCTATAATGTAGTGATCCAAGATACGTACCATTTTGGCTCACAACACTTTTGTTTGGATTGAAGTTCTGGTAAATACTCAGAGAAGTTTTCTTCTTAGACGCGGAGGCACATCATGTGTTGAGGTTCAATAATTTCGACAGTTTTTAGCTCTCCTGAATGACGACAACAGTTTCTTGTGTTATAGAAAAACGTAACACTCAGATCATTACCCTATGTAAATTAAGAAAGAAAGAAATCCTTTTATTAATTAAAATATACTCATCTGATGTTGATGTAAGAAACAACAATTTCTTCTCTTCGACAGCGCACTCTGTTGAAGTAAGAGGCACCACCTCTTTTGGCCAAATTAATATTGGTAGTTGTAGAAAATCCGGTCCTTTCAACCAACGATTTTGCGAATCGGTTTTTATCATCACACTCAATGACGATGACAACCCCCTCCACTTAGACGGATTTGTAGTGGACACTATTTCGGAGATGCTATTTACTTGCGATGAACTGTTTATATTCTCTGGTGGTGGAGCGTATCCTGAGCAACACCGTCTTTGAATCGCTCCAATATACGATACCGTGTATGCAGAAGTTGTAGCATTCTGATATTGACTTTTTTAAGTGGATTCGAAAAACTTCTGCATTCAGTTCCAAAAGAGGGATCGTCTTGATCTTTACCGGAGCACAACGTGATTTGACTGCAACGAAAGTGATATCAACTGTAATTCCTCTGGATATGTGTAAGTAATCGACGGTTGTATATGCACTGGAGCTAGCGTCAACAAACACATGCAACTTAATTTTATCGGCCTCTGTCAACAATTTGTAATAACATCGAGGAATAGCATAACTGGAACATTTTGAAAATTCGTCCACCATGAGCTGTTGTGGTATCGGTTCGTCCCATCCTGTTTAGCGTTTCCAAAGATAATCTATTAAAATTTTCACACATATTATGACGTTTGCCAAAAACTCAAATGGATCGTATATAGCTATCACGATCCCTGAAAGTTCGCACTTTTTTGACGGTCACGTGCATTTTAAAACATCGTGTGAGATCTTTTGAAACCTGATATGACACCAGATATGAAAGCAATAAAAAAAATTATGGCTCATTCACATTTAACATTGCCTATATGCTACAGCCACATATCAGCAAAGAATCATATCATATGCATACATCTGGTATATATTTAAAATTTAGCTGTGCACTATTATATATATTTTTTTAAAGAACTTCAGCCGTTATTATAAGTTTAGCAAGTGCCTCCAGTAAAAAATGCTTTTGTTGTTAGTGCGCTGCTTATGATTTTTCTTCTTCTTAACTTTCAATTTTATATCTGTACGCTACAGTTAATTTGTCCTTCTTTAAATGCAACAATATTGCCATATATTATGAAAATAAAATGCATTGCTTATTTTCTACCATAATAACTGCTCGAAAGTTCATCCGATTTCAAAGACTCTTTTTGTGTTGGAAATCACCAACTTAAAAATCAAAGTTCTCAAATTAAAGTACCCTATAAGTGTTTAAGTAAATTAAAGTAAATTTGATCGTAACATCCTTTACGATGTTTTTTTAGAATGAAGCAGTTTCCGATAGGGATAAAACGGTATAGCAGTTATCAAATCTGGTAACACAAAATTCATTTGAAGTCAGTAAGTAAGGGCTAGTTTATTTTGATAAACCAGCAACTTCGAATGAGTTGCTCGGAAAGTAGCCGAATTTCAATTGCTTGAAAAAGTAACCGGAAATTGGGTTTCCAGATTACGCCACGTTCGACCCAGCGGCTGCGGCTATATGTCCGAAATCATATTCAAGCACTAATTGCATAAAATTATCTTTCCAATACAGCCAATTTTAGTTCAGAATATTACGTATTTTTTCCATATTTAAAAGGTGGATCACTATTAAAAAACCCGTTATATTAAAATGGATCGGTCCCCCTGTAAAAAAAGAGTTTTAACGTTTCCACCTATTTCGAAAGATTTTGTTGAAAGTTTACCAGAATCATAAAAAATTTACAGGCAGATATTAACCTTTAATAAAAATTTTATTTCGTTATTACTCTTTTAGTTTTCGAGTTAACTTCACACTTTAAAAGGGAATATTTTATGGATCTTAAGTGCTTTAATTTTATTATGGTAAAATTTTGATTAATCATCAGGGGAACTGAATATAACACAGGGGCTCGTTCAATGACAAAGTTATATAAGGTAATTGTAGCCCTTTCTGGAACCTTCTGAACAAGCTATCAAGCGAAAAATTATCAACTGAGCTATGATAAAAAAAAAATAATTTCAGGGGTTCTGAAAGGGTTAAGAAGGTTTTTAAGGTTTTGTCGTGAGAACCTTTTTTAACAAAATCTTTTAATCCGGGGTTGAAATTTTGAAATATTTGCGTGATCCCCCTAATGAACATGCGTAGATTGCACACAGGCTGTAATAAATAAGGTAAAGTATTATCTGGGAGCAATTAGTGAAATTAGCCTCTGCTAAATTCGGTGATTATTGGCAATAAAATGACAATTTTCCTAAAATGTTATCATTCTGAAAGAACTGAAATTTTAGAATATTTCACATTATTAGTTAAACAGATTCATTTCTACCGGCATATTTGTTGCTACCTTTGTTTTTGTTTCTTTGCACATACAAGTATTGTTGATCGTATACGAGTAATATGCAAGGTATATTCATTTCGGTCAGATGTTTGTAACCACTTGAAGGAATCTCCGGAGATATAGAAAATTATATATATTCGATCAGCGTCGTTAAAATTTTCGATTTAACGATGTCCGTCCGTTGGTCCGCCCGTCTGTCTGTCACTTGGAAAGTTCGCACGATAACTTGAGCAAATATTGAGCTATTTTGACGAAATTTGACACAAGTAACCTATGATCCAAGAGTACGGAGGGGATTGATATTGGGTATGATCGGTCAATAGCCACGCCCACACGAAACATTCAAAGCGACTAACCTCGGAATTTTCAAAACCTCTAATTTGCTATAACTCACTTAATATCCTATCTGGACCAATAATATTTAGTAAACGGGTTATATTAAATCATTGCATAATTTTTCCAGAAATAATCGAGCCAATCTTACTTTATATAGTAGCTCCTATACAAAGTTTCTGTACTTCTTTTAAATTGAAACAGCTGTAGCTTCTGTAATCTTCCGTCTAGAATAACCATAATTGACATTTAGCTTAATGTGGTAGTCTGAAATAATCAGGCCAAAAATCAGTATGCCACACCCACTCCTTTATGTGGCTCCCATACAAAGTTGAGGATATAAAAAGCAATTTTTTAATCCTCATAACTTACAGCCTATTTACCGTATAACAACCATATTTCTGTTAACCATTATCATTATAAAGATAACTAGATTTAGAAGAAATGGACGAGCCACGCCCACTGTTTGTAGTAGCTCTCATTCAAAATGACTGACTTTCATTTCAATCGAAACAGTTGTGACTTCGGCAAACTTCTGTAAACAACCGTATTTGACACTTGGATTAATGTTATTGTCGGAAATAAAGCGGCATAAAACCAGCATGCCACGCTCCCTCCTTAATGGGGCTACCATACGAAGTTGCGCAAATATATTCAAACCGCTTTAACTTACGAACTATTAACTAAAATTGCAAAGTTAATTAGTTTTACAAGAAAGATTTAAGCCACTTATATATATATATATATATATATATATATATATATATATATATATATATATATATATATATATATATATATATATATATATATATATATATATATATATTTATATATATTTATATTTATATACATTTATATATATATAGCTCCCATACTAAGCCTCGGAATTATCTTTAAAACCTCCTTTAAATTATACCCTTTAAAACCACCATTGCTTACAAAATACTTCGTCAAAGTCAACCATATTTTGGTTGAAGATTAGTATTATATTCAAAAGTTGTTCCTCAAAAAACTGGTGATCCACGCCTACTTCTTAGTGCAGCTCCCATACAAAGTAGTGGTAATAAAAAAAAAAGATGGATATTCGAGCAAACTTTTGAAATATATATATCTGCATATGTTGGGTATAATTTGGTCGGCCACAGCCGACTGTAAGATCATTTTCACGTTTTTATTTGTGAATGTTTAATTCAACTCGAATCAACCCTGTTCCATCACTGGATTTTGTCCATAATATTGTCAACACTTATTTTGTACTATGCGCAACAACAATATATTTAATCAACTATTTATAATCGCTCTTTAATTTAACTTGCTATCGTGCGGTGTTGTCTTGATCACTTGTTGGTTTGGTGTTGCCTTCTATCACGACGGAATTGATTCATCTGTCAACAACAGGCCCTATTTATACTCTGTACAACAATCCAGAATCTTCCTTTATCGTAGTCGAGTTTCTTCTGTTTCTTTCTGTTTGGCTTGTTCTGATTATCGCCTATTTCTTATTCGTACCATTTACAATTAGTGATGAATAAACAACCATCCATACTCCTTACACTGCCCGCCTCATAACCTTGTTCGTCCCGAACAAATTCCTATACTTCCTTCCGGTGTGGCGCAAATCACTCCAAATGTACTACTTTAAACTTTGCTTTTTTATTCCCTGCACGTTGAATCCGCTACGTCATTAATTTTTCTTATTATCTCATGTGGTCCTTCCCAATGAGTCTGTAGTTTAGGGGACAGGCCTTTTTTTCGTTGTGGATTATGAAACATTACAAAGTCTCCTTCATAGAACCCTTTGGAATTTCCTCCTAAATTATACTGGGCCTTCATCTTGTCGCTTATCGTCTGCGATCGCTCTCTGATGAACTAATGTACTTCATCCAACTGTTCCCGCTTTTCGCTAGTGTAGTTACTTTTGATTGACCTCATTGGTGTTTCGATTCGAAATTTTAAATCAGATGGCAGTTTTATCACGTTTCCAAAAATTGCCATTGCTTCGATATGCCATGAGGAAAATTGGTATATATACATCCCAGTCTTTTTGGTATTTATCTACGACTTTTCTGATATATTCTTTCAAGGTACGGTTGAACTGTTCTACCATGCCATCAGATCGTGGATGCAAAGGTGTTTTGTGTGTACCCAACATATGGCACATCTCCTGGACTTTAGTCTGAGTGTAACTCCATCAGTACACCTAAACGAGCCAGCCATAGGTTGATGAACATATCCGCAACTATACTAGCTTCTTGATTTGGAATTGGGTATACATCAGGTCATTTACTAAAGTAATCTATAACTGCCAGAGTATACTTGTTCCCTGAGTTGCTTGTTGGAAATTGTCAGCTATATCCATAGCAATTTGCTCAAATGGAGCACGCGCAATGTAATGGTGCGTCTTACCTCAACTTTTCTTAGTGGATCCTTTGGCCATTGCACCTTGTTCACACTTCCGAATCCAATCAGCGACATGATCATGACATCCAACCCAGTAAAATCGATTCTTTATTTTCTAGACGTTTTCGGTAATGCCCAATTGCCCTCCACTGGAAGCAGTGTGATACTCAGCTATCACTTCGTTTATTCTTGCCTCGAGTACTACCAGATGATCATTAGTGACTTTTCCATATTCATTTTCCCATGCTCGGAATAAACATCCGTCTCGTAAGTGCAGGCTTTGCCACTGCGCCCAGTATTCCTTTGCTATTGGACTCTCATTTGCCATTTCTTGCCAATCTGAACGTATGCCCTGCTCCTTGTATTCCATAATCTTTACGAGATCTGGGTTGTTCCGCTGATCTTCGTGCACTCGTTCGGTGGTTCGGCACACTATGTGCGCCGCTGTCTCTGCCTCTTCCATGCATAATCTGCAAATGTCAGCATCCTGCCCTTCAACAAGACCCGTACCTGAGGTGGTACCTGAAATTGTCATGCTTAGTTATTAATGCAGTCAACCAGCTTAGAGTCATTCGTCCTAGACTGAAAGCCCTCCCCGATTCACTGCCCTTTGATAGCCTCAACGAAGCCTTTGCCTGTCTATAAGTGGATAAGTTCTCCCATCTCGTGAGTTGAAGTTTCTTTATCCACTCTTCGACCTTTGCCTTGACGGTCCCGCTGCTAAGAGCAACTACTGTGTCCCTTCACCCACATAAGAGTAATCGGATTACTACGAGCACAGCCGTTAAGTTTCTGAGCACATTCGAGCGCCAACTTAAAAGATACCATAGGTTGTTGCAGTCGCCTGACCACCGCCTGGTTATCGAGTGCTAACAGGATTTTCTTACCTTGCACCTTTCCATCCAGTAGATGGTCTAGCGCATGCATTAGACCAAGCATTTCTGCTTGATAGACCGATACGTATCTTCCCCGATTCAGAGTGCATGCCAGTCCCAACTCTTTAGAGAAGATTCCAGCACTCGCTCTGCCAGCCATTAATGAACCATCTGTAAAAATACTGATGTCATTTTCCTCACATACATTATGTGTGAGGCCGTCTTCAATGAGTGTTCTGTGTGACTGTTCAGTCATCTTCAGCCTAACCATTCCCTCCATTGGCATTTGCGCCTCCTTTACACTGCTATATAACAGTGAGAGGATGCCGCTGTGCCCTATCTTCGTGCCGAATCCATACCAATTATTGGTTGTTTTCAGACGAAATGCTGCTAATGCCGCTGACTTTATAATATGCAACTCCAACGGCAGCAGCCTCAGAAATACTTACAATGCTTCTACTGGGGTCGTCCGGATAGCTCCGGTAATCTCAATACAAGCCATTCTTTGCTCCCTATCTAACTTGCTTTTCGCGGTCTTTTGGGTGATCTTAGGCCACCAGACCACAGCAGCATACGTTATTATGGGCCTTACCATCGTTGTGTAGATCCAGTGCGCTGTTTTGGGAGTAATTCCCCACATGAGACCGAACACTCTCTTACACTGATGCAATACCCGCTTGCCCTTCTGGATCTTGTCATCGACGTGACTATTCCAAGTCAGCTTGTTATCCAGGATGACACCTAGATAATTTACTTCCTTGGAGACATTGATGTTCGATCCAAAAAGCTTAAGAGGGTGTATTGTTAGTCCAGTCCTTCTTTTAGTAAAGAGTATTGTTTCCGAAATACTAGCATTTACAGGGAGACCTTGTTCCGTGCACCATCTTTCAACTATTTTGAGTGCACCTTTCATGGTATCGTTAATAGTGTCCAAGAACTTACCACTCACCGTTACCGCTATGTCATCTGCATACCCGACGGTGTGTATGCCTTTTGAGTCCAGAAGCTGAAATAGGGAATCGACCGTGATGTTTCAAAGGATGGGCGATAATACTCCCCCCTGTGGACACCCTTTGACTACTCTTCCTCTGAGTCAGCAAATCCCATCTTGAAAGTTTATTGCCCTTTTCCTCAGCATGCTGTCCACCCACCTTATAATGGTGGGGCTGACTTCACGAATAGCAAGGGCCATTCTTAGCTTATCGAAACCAATCTTATCGACCATACCTTCTATATCCATAAAATTAGACATAGATATCCCTCCACAAAACAGTTCCCTCTCCGCTACGAGAACGAGTTCGTGCAGGGCCGTTTCAGTGGATTTGCCAGCTCTGTATGCGTGCTGACACCTGCTCAGTGGTTTTGTCAGAAGCGTTGTCTTTTCCATGTAGTCCGCCAGTACTCCCTCCATACATTGAGGCAGAAAGGAGGTCAAGCTAACCGGCCGGAAAGATTTAGTCTCTGAGTAGTCTCTTTTTCCTAGCTTTGGAAAAAAGACAACCTTAGTCTCTCTCCATTGAGTCGGGATATATCCTGTAGCCAGGCAAGTAATAAATATTCCCAGAAGCCTGTCCATTGAAGTAGGGCTGGAAATTCCCGTCTGTGCCCGCTGTTTTGAATGGAGAGAAACGCTTAATGGCGTTTATCACTCCATCTCTGGTGACTATCCTTTCAGCTTCCAATCTTTCATTCCTGTTTGCACCCTTGCGGGTTGCTTCCCAAGGATCTTACAATCTAAAGCTTCCTGAAAAATGAACCTCCATCAGGTATTTCAGTAACTCTCCGATTGTCTCTGTAAAGGATCCATTCGTTTTGCGAATTAATCCCAACTTTGACACCGGGTCCTTTGATATGATCCTCTGTAATCTACATACATCGGTCATATCTTGCATATTTGAGTAGAATTCCCTCCACGTTTTCCTTTTACGGTTGTGTAGAGTCTTCTTCAGCTCCCTTTTCTTTGACTTGTAGTCGTCCCAAGAGTTGGGGTCTGCTCCCATGTGACGATTAAAGCCTTCCTTGTCTCCTTTTTCATGGATTTCAGTTCCCCATTTTACCATGGAGTGGGATCTCCTTCGTCCACTACCGTCAGAGGACATGAAGCTTCAAATTCTTTGATCATGGCTGAGCTGATATCTCTCACCTGATTCTCAACATCTGCGGCTGTTCTAAGTCCCTTAAACCTCCTTGGCAATAATTCCTCAAGAACTTCGCAGCACCTTGTACAATCCGTTCGTTTCGGTATCCTTACCATCATTCTACAGTCGTTCCTATGTCTTTTATCGGACGTAACCCCAAACTGAATGGCCCTTTGGTTAGTCTATTCACAACCCTCCAATCCAAAATCCTATCCAACATTTTGATATTCGTCAGAGTAACTTCAATGACCTCGCAACGACGTGCGTCCACAAAAGTCGGTTCTGTTCCCCTATTGGCAACTTGTAGACCAAATCTTTCTATAAATTTGAGTAGACACTCTCCTCTATAGTTTTCATTGCTGATGCCCCACACAGAACTCTGCGCATTGGCATCTCAGCCTCAGATCAGAACAACCCCCTTTCCATCACAGAATCTAACTAGAGCTTACACCTCTCTTGAAGGTGGTCCATCTGGAGAATCGTATAGAAGGTATGCTGATGCGATCATAAATGATCCCGCACCGCCTCCTATTCTTACTACACACAAGCACAAGTTAGACATGAGAATCGCACGTATCCCATGTCTAACTAAAATGCATGTCCTCAACTTTCCCTCTGTGGTCTTTTGTGCAGATAGGCTTTTGATGCTTCCATGAAGGATCCAGAGCTCCTGAACCAGTGCAATGTCAAGCTCCGAACCATCATTGCTGATGCTGCTTTGCTGTAGTCAATATTTAGTTGACACACATTTAGTGGTTTCTGGCGCGGACCCACCTCTTGCTCTAATGGCTTCTTCCTTGCAGAATCTGCCACTAGCCCCACGCCAGGAGCCGCGTCGCACCCCTCATACTGCACCTTTCTGGAATTTAACGACTGCCTGTTCAAGACCGTAGTTGAGGCTCACCCTTGCGATCTTGATGGCCTCCGCGTCCTCCTTGGGACACAGCATGGTGAGTACGACGCCTGTCCTTTCTGCCTCGCCAAACTCCATTTGGAAGTGTCCTTCACATCTCCATCTCCTCTTTGCCGACAAGGCAGTTAGGCTGTCACTTTTGAGCTTTGCACCCTCCCACAAACTGTTTAGGTGCTCCACTGTCTTGCACAGCCATTGCTTGGATAGCTGATTTTTGCACTTTAGTACAATCAATCCGCTCTCCACCCTTGCCCTGCCGACAAATCCAATGTCATTGACATCGTCTTCAAGGGACTCCATGGCATCCAACAAAGATACCTTGAAGATACTCAGATGAGTATACTCCAGGCGCCTCTCTAGTGACAAGTCCATGACTCCAGTAACAACGTCAGCTTCCGCTACTTGAGCGTAAGAGCTACCATACCCGTGTTAGGCTTGGGATTCGAGCCTCTTTTGGAGCGACTGACGGCCTTTATAATTGGCCGTCCATCTCTCCGAGCACTTGCCGCTTTCGGTGTCTGTGTGGAAGAATTATCAACCTTCTCAAGGGACGGTTGTCCATCCTTCCCAGCATCCACCTCAATGGCCCCTCCGTCGTCTTCGGATGAGGCTCCTCAGCCGTTGAACTTCTCAAAGTGGTTCCGGAGCTATCGCCCCTATACTTCTTCCCCGAGTTCTCCACCTCCAAGGTCGACTCATCTTGCAGAAGTACACTGAGTTTTCTGGGGAGCTGCTCAATGGTCTTCTCCGACGACTTCATGGCCTTTTTAAGTTGTCTCTTTCGCTTCTGCTTTTCCCGTTTCTTCAACAGGATTCGTTCTGCTCTGGAGAATCCGTCCTCTTCGCTTATACTTGATAAAGCTAACGATTCCGCTCCACTAGGAGCGTCTTCGTCCACACCATCAGATGTTCGGCTCGATATTTCACGCTACCTCCAAACCGGCTTCCCTGCCGACCTGGTGACACCGTCCTCTTTGTTCAACACCGTCGCAGCCGCCGGCTTAGGTCTTTCGAGACCCGTTCCATCCGCTACGACAGATGCTGCCATTTTGGGCTGGCTAAAAGCTTAGCTTCTATAGAAGCCTCATTTTCCGCCACCCCCTCCAATACTTTTCCCGCCGTGGCTATCAGCACTACTTCGCATGAGGCAGTGCTGTCCGCCATTGCAGAAATTTCGTTCTGAGTTCCAGAGGTGGGAACGAGTGGTTCAGCTAACAGCTCGGCCTCTAGTGAGGCCTTGTTGTCCGCCGTTCCACCCGTTAACACCCCTGCAACCCCCATATTTTTGGATCGATATCCGGTTTTTGGGTTATAACAATCAATCTTGTTCCCACGAGTTGCGAAGAAGTAAATGTCCGCCTGCGCAGAGATTCGCAGTACGCAGGTAAGGCTACTTATTACGGAGGGCGCCAGGTATCCGTAAGCTCACGTTAGCGACTGGGCTATTTGAAAAAGGTGCCCCAAGCTAGGCTGATTTTCGGCACGAATCGCATAACACCTTAAGCCATGATAAGAGTACTTTGCCGAATGCTGTACTATTGAAGAGTAGCAAACACTCACCAACTTACCCTTATCTTAGCTAGATACCGCCCGACATGGTACAGGCTGAACTGTGGTATCTATTTCCAGTCGGCACCGTCGAGGCGTGTTCAGTGAAGGATTTTGCCGACCCCACTAACGTCTTACCAAGTATGATGTTTTTATTCGTTATTCCTTTATCCGCTCCACTCTCCACAACTTGCCCAAATTACCCGTTCTGATTTTACTGGGACCACTATTCGTGTGATGTTTGCACTACGATTATAACCAATGTTACATGGTAATCCGAAATTTGTGTAGCGTATTATCCTTTGATGTAAACGTAAATCCATTATCAATCATAAAATCAACACCAATTTATAATTATGTTCATTAATTAATTTATATAATTAATAAACATGTATGTAATACTCGTAAGCAATATTGCATTATTTAGAAATATATTTTCTCACATTTTCTTTTTCTTTATATAAAAATGCATATGGCAACACTGGTGAAATGCATATGTTTATTTTTGGAGTTGATTTTTCATTTTGTATTGAAACCAACAACAATTTTTTTTATTATCGTTCAATTGATTGGTAATAGTGGACTGTCGAAAGCGACTTTATAATCAACAAATAGATGGTGCGTGTCGATCTGTTCTTCTTTGGTCTTCTCCAAGATTTGGCGCTGTGTGAAAATCTGGTCGATGGTAGATGAATCCACACTAATAAGGTCCAATCAGGTTGTTAAGCATAGGCTTCAATCTTTCACACAGTACGCTCGATAGGACCTTGTATGCGATGCTAAAAAGACTTATTTCGTGGAATTGTCGCAAATTGTTTGGTCTCTTTTCTTATATACGGAACAGAGAACACTGAGCCTCTAAGTAGATAGGTAAGTAGGTAGGTAGGGCGGCTGTCCTGCGACGCACTAAGGTCATTTGAAGGCCCATTGTGATACCACTGAAGCTTATCCTTATCCCACTGGGTCCTTTCTAAACCATCCTGTGGATTTGACGAACGAAATAATCTTTGTTAGTTTTATATTAGCAACTTCCGTGATGCTGTCAAGAGAGCTGATTGCGAGAGTGTTGAAATTCCTCCTGCACAGAGCCATGCACCTGCACAGAAGATGTTCTACGGTTTCTTCCTCTTCAACCCTAGTGCCCCTAGTCTATTTCCGTGCCTACCAATAAAGCAATGGCCAGGTAGAACCCCAACTGTTCTTCTGATGTCCAACCTGTTACATTTCAAAAGTAGTTTAGTTCGACTTAAGCCCCATTCCGGCCGCGTTAGCTTACTAGTTAAACAGTTGGGAGTTTGTCTCCAACGCGTGCTAGCGACATCGATGGTAAACCTATCTATTAGTAACTTGCAAGTTGTCAATGGTATTGGGACCAACGCTTTGTCCTGGTGGAGTGGCATTGTCGTACCTTGTCGTACCTTGCCTTGCCAATTCGTCCGCCTTGCAGTTACCCCCAATATTGCTATGGCTGGGTACCCAAGACAGAATTATGCTAAAATATTCAGAAAGCTCAGTTAATAGTTCATTACATCCAATCACTGTCTTGGATGAATGTCTTGCTGATTGTAATGATCTCAGAGCAGACTGATTGTTAGAGTAGATATTAATTTCTTTTGTGGTCAGAACATATTTCTTGACAATTAATAGTTCTTATTTGATGGCTAAGATTTTACCCTGAAGTACACTACAATGGTCTGGTAAGCGCAAGGAATAGGTGCCTAGCTCCTTGGAGTAGACACTTCCTCCCACTTGCTCCTGTAGTTTAGATCCATCTGCATATATGACGACCTATTTTGCATCCCAGTCTTCTCTTGAAGGGAAGATCGTGAATGGCTTTTCTACCTGCAGTTCCACCGAACTACAAAACTCAGTGGTGCTGGGGAAGAATGTAAACTTTTCTAGGATAGCAGAGTACCCCTCTGTGTTACTGGCTAAAAGAGATAGTTACCTTAGCGTCAAGGCCGATTTTACTAATAGTTGCTGTCTGTACAGGTCAATCGGCAGAAAATGCAGCATAACATTCATTGCCGCTGTGGGAGTTGTCCTGAGAGCTCTGCTAATGCATAAGCTTGCTTCCCTCTGAATGCTTTCCATACGCCTTACCGCGCTGCTTTTATTAAGAACCATACTAGAATGCCGTATGTCTAAATTGGTCTTACTACCGTCCTGTATAACCAGTGTACTACTTGTGGTTTTAAACCCCATTTCGCTCCCACCGCCCTTTTACTCGAATATATAAAGGAGAGAACTGTAAAGAGCATGTTTATTATAAAAAAAAAACGAAGAAACCTCCTCGCTGGTTTCCTCTGATGGTGATGGCTGATGGAAAGAATTTAGAATTTTGTTGCGCTAACCTGCGACTTTAGTTTTAAACACACGTAAAAACCAGGTTGATTTTTTAAGATTTTTACTACAAATAAAGGTACAAGAAAAATTGTTCAGTTTTTCAATTTTGGTCAGCTTTTCTCGCTTTTCCGACCACTGTAAACTGGAGTAAATGAATCGTGCAGTATATAACAAGTTTCAACACAATAGATTTCAACCCTTAACAGCAGAGAAAACAAAAAGAAGACAACATTATCCTTCATTTGTACTAACAGCACGAACGGCAAACGAAAAATCACACCAAACGAATGCAAATGCCGTTGTCAATTCCTTGGAGAAATAAATAGTGCATTTCCTCAGATAGAAAATAACAAGTTAACATTGATCGAATGCCCATTAAACAAAATGTGTACAATATACAAGTATTGCAAACCATATGTTTAAACTCTGTGCAGTGAGCAAGAAATAATTAACAATACCAACAGTAATTACAATAGAAATAACACAGTGATACTAAGGAAAAACAAACATTTTGTAATAGAGTATATGAAGAAATGCCAAATTAGACGCCATAACCTCAAAAGTTCAAAAACAAAAAATAGGGCCGACTAAGGATAGCACTAAAAGTAATTAAATAATTTCTATTCGAAGTCGGGGCCAATACAACTTACTAATAAAAATATTGCTTGGTTATTTAGTGATATATTGTTTTTTTTTTGTACATTTTTATTTTTTACTTTTTAGTTGCATGTGGTTTTTTCTTTACCTCATTATTTGTAAAAAACTTTTAATTTTTATTTAGTTGCATTTAGTTGTATATTTACTTCGTTCGTTAATTCCTCTAAAGGAATTTTTCACCTACTCTATTTCACCCTGCATGCCATTTGTGTGTTTGCATATACAAATGTGTTCACATGCAAAATGGGTGCCGTAGCTCAGTGGTTAGTGTGTTCGCCTTCTGATCTGTAGGTCGTGGTTCAATTCTCGGCTGATGCATAACAAATTTAATATCGATAAGATTTTTCTTTCGAATGGTACCCACCTGTCGGCAAGCAATTGGCAATTCTTCCGACAGTAACAACTTGCCATGAAAAAGCTTCTAAAAGAACTCTGTGACAAAGCTCAGGAAAAGTGATGTCACAAGTGTTCTGCCGTTCGGAACCGGTTAAGATAAGTAGGTCCCTTCTAATACTGTCCAAATTTAAGACGCACAACAGTAATGGAAGAGAAGCTCGGCCAATGAGCCCTTTGGGGCTTTAAGTGCCACATATTTATTTTTTTTTTTTTCACATGCAAAATATGAAGAATTATTTAATGTCGATGTTGTGGCCTTCGCTTTTATATCAGCCAGCTAGCAATGTCAATACTTTGTATGTTGTATGTACGTCTTTTCTGTATCTAACTACATATAATAAGCTCACGAACATACAATATGGACGGCATATCCATAGTTTGTAAGTTTTTGGTTAAGGTGATTGTATTTTCGTTGCTTGTGTATATCACTGCCTGGCCAGGCATGTCTTTATAGAAGAAGATATGGTGCTATATTCATGTGTCGATATATACTCCGAGACATTTAACATACGGATAAGAAATTTCCTCAAGGTCGCAACCTATAAAGGTAAATACCTCACACTTTCCTGGTGGTCACAAGAACTGCCTCTGTTTTCTGGGCTGGTAATGTAAGGTCTGCGTTAAGCATTCACTTGCACAACTCTTTTATTTTATCCGTGGTTTTTGCTACTGCTACCAGGGGAATGTCGTCCGCATAGCTCATCAGTTTGGTACCTGGAGGAAGGCTAACCCTAGCACTCCGTCATACATGGCATTCCATAGTGTGGGTCACAGAACAGATCCTTGTGGAACTTTATGTCGCCTAACCTCGTCATCCTTGCCATATAATAGCACTCTGTTTTCAAAGTAATTTATAATCATTAAGTACATGGGAGTACTCATATTTATAAGTGCCTCTATGATTTGGCCAGCTTGCATTCTCATTTTCTTCTGTGGGTTGGTTACAGTAGCTCTTCGAAGTGTGAAAGGCTTAAAGCAGTGACTACAACTTCCAAAAGTGCAGGAGCAGAGGACTGTGACGCTTTAGGACTTTGCTCTTTACAACTTTGTACGCTTTGCCCTAAATTTCTATATATGCGCCGCCTTTCAGTTCTTTGAAGCAAGAATCCTTGCTTGTTCTTATTGTGATTTTTAGCCGGCTGTGGTAGTTCTTATACTCCGTACGGACATAGGACGGATGTTGTCATATATTAGTAAATTTACATATGACCAAGCGTGCATGTCAAGGACAAAACAAGTTTTTTTTAATCCTAAACTCCTGCCAGATCAAACAGTCTAAAAAAGGAAAACGTGAAATGCTAATAACCAACCGAGGAAGAAATATAACCGCTTTACTTTTTCTTCCCTACCCAACTCAATAAATACGTTCTCTCACATACCAAAGCCCAACTAACTATGCGGACCTGGGCTATATCACCTCACAATAAAAAAAAAAAACTTACATCGAATTCATATTTCCGAAGTTATAAATTCATTTCTTTCTCTATTAACTATACTTAATACTCTATACATTGTGGTACTTTAAAAAAAAATGTAGTAATACTTTAACAAACCATGCGATTTTATTAGATCTATAGATCGATTAAAAGTATCTTAAAAATTTACTTTTTGGAAAGATTTAGATATTTGCTGCTATAGTTCATGCAACCAAAACACAAACAAAAACAAAAACTAACCGAAAACGTTCTGGGATTTCAGCTTCGAGTATGATTGCAGAGTAAGACGTTATATTTCAAAAGCAATAGAAAATAGAAAATCAAGCTTAAGAGCACAACATGTTATATATATATATATATATATATATATATATATATATATATATATATATATATATATATATATATATATATAATATATATATATATATATATATATATATATATATATATACCGAATTCCGCACGATTGCCTCTTGGCAACCAATTCACCTTTCTTTCTTTGTTTTTTACAATTTCAATACAAATTCAATTCCTTACTCTATGCCTAATGGAATACCTAACACTAACCTTACTTATACAATGAGGATTTGTAGGATTGACCAGTGCACCTGGTCGCAGCTAATGATTCAGTCGTCTGGCAGATTCGCCTCAGCAGAAGTCTCCAAGCGACTGATAGTTGTGAAGGGTAGCCTGATACAGGGGTCTCCTGTATTCAGTACCCTGGCCTCACACATAGAAGAGGGAGACCTTTAGCAATATATATATCAGGTGTACACGCTTAAATCCGCTGTTTTCCGGTAAAAAAAAAAACCATGGCATGTAAACGTATGGAAATGGCTTGTTGAGTAACACCTAACTGTTTGACAAGCATTTTTTGCGATTGGGTGTCGTCATCCAAAAGAGCCTGCAAATAATGGTCCTCAACTTTTCTGGGTCTATTTTCACGCTTCTTGTCACTCAAGTCAAGTCTCTGAAAGTGATTTCCGATAGCGCACTGTCTCCACAAGCATTCGATGCGACTCAGCAGTAGATTTCTTCAAATTGAAGCGAAAAAGTAGAGCTTCCCGCGTATGCTCTTTTCTGTCCCGAAAATAGACATAATTATACGAGGAAAAATTTATGTTGTTGTATGAAAGCAGTGATGATATTTACTAATTGATATAAACAAGCGTCAAACTCATAAAAAAGGGATGCACAGTCGATTATAGCTCAATACGATCACTAACGCCATCTGCGAGCAAACAGAGGATTTAATATACATATATATATATATATATATATATATATATATATATATATATATATATATATATGTATATATATATATATATATATATATATATATATATATATATATATATATATATATATATATATATATATATATATATATATATTAGAACAACCAATGGGGTGGCGGATGGCTACTCCTGGTACATACGGTTGGTTATAATACCCCGGGCAGGCTCGCAGGCGGCTGCTATAAGCGAGCGATCGAAGGCAGACCTACTTATAGTCGTCTAGCGATTAATTGCTCACTCGAATATAAGAGCACTCTTTCGGATAGCAAGCTATTCGAACTGGCCGAAAATTTCGCAAGACCGTTTCTACATAGTATGTTGGGTTACGACTTACTCGACCAAGCATTTGATAGGATTTATTACCCCTTTTTTCTCATACTTTACGTTGGCAAGTCATAAACCTTTAGTACATATCTATGTATAAAGCATTTGAGAATTATATAATGCAAAATTCCTACGATACTACAATTTACGTTTAGTGAAAATTCATTTGATTGTTTCTTCTTTCTCTGTCGTCATAGCGACTGACTGCACGAGTATGTATATATGTGTATACATCCACGGATATTACTATATAATGACAATAAGGAGAAGAAGAAGCATCAAATGAACTTTTCTATGATACACATATTTGCTATGGTTTGGTATTGTTGGTACGTTGAATATTGTAATGCTTTATAGAGTGCATGTAGTTAGGTATGTAAAAGGTTGTAACAGACTGTTTTAGTCGGTTACAGTATATATATATATATATATATATATATATATATATATATATATATATGTATATATATATATATATATATATATATATATATACATACATATATATAGATACATATATATATTTATATATATATAAATATATATATACATATACATATATATATATATATATATATATATATATATATATATATATATATATATATATATATATATATGGCACTTATGAGCCCCGAAGGTCTCTTTGGCCGAGCTTCTTTTCCATTACTGTTGTGCGTGTTATATTTTGGACAGTATTTAAAGTATATGCTTCGCAATCAGAATTAGAGATTTAGAATTTATTTTTTTTTTTAACTGCTTCTTTAAGCTAAGTTTTTAAAAGCCATTTAACCAAAATATACGTATCAATTGTAGATCCCAGAAGTCGTGCGGCCAGAATTTCATAAATATTCGCAACCTATAGAAAACGTTCTATATTAGTCGCAAGTAGTGTGTAGTTGTTCACAACTAATTCAAGCGGTTTCAACATAAAAGATGTTGCACTTATCGGTCTGAAGGACTTTGGGTGAGTAGTGTCCTTATTCCCAACTTTGGCGATAAACACCACTTTTGTCCTTCTCCAAGCTATTGGCATATACCCAAAAGCCAGATTATTACGGTAGATGTTTATCAAGAACGCTAATATTTCCTTTACTCCCTTTTGTAACTAGAAGAGCAGGAAAGTATCGTCCGTTCGTGGCGACTTGAAAGATTGAAAGGTGTTTAATGCCCATTTAAATCTTGCCACTGACATGGTTTCCACCGTTGATTTCCTGATACTAGCGTTGGGTTAGTTTTCTTGAAACTTAGACCAACTTATCTCTTCTGTAATACATTCTGTAAAATATGTCCTTAATAAGAGCTGTGCCATTTCTAGATTGTTTGTGGTATAATTAACATGTCTGGTCCAGCTTTTACAAGATCTTTATACAGTCTACTTGCAGCTGATAAAGTGGAGTTACTTTCACAGAAGTTCCTAAAGCTGGTATTGTACGTTTTGCCTTTGTTACCTTATTATATTATGTGAGCTTGGTTCTACATTCCCTCCGTCGCCCATTTCCCTTTGATTGATAATGATTCCTCCCTAATAACCCTCCAATCCCTAATGGGACAGAGCCGAGATGCCAAATTACTCTTGGATTTGACCCGGTGTCCAAGAGGCTCCGTTAGAATACAGCACGATCTTACCCCCAACTGCAATTCATCCAATTGGCACGGCAGTCGGATATCACCGTGGATTAGGAGGCGGGCGATTCCGCTACCAGGGCCGGTTAATCACGCCGATGGCGAGGCCAGCTAGTCAAGCCTCCGCGGCAAGAATTTTACACAACAGAAGTACCTTTAGTGACAAGTTACCCCTGCTGACTGATCTGCGAAGGCACACCAGCTGACCCATTTCTTGCAGCAAGCATCTCCATACTTCTGGGGTGCTTTTGTTACTAGCCGCTACCACCTGAAGGTGATAGATCCAAATTCCGCCATACTCAATTACAGCACGTACCGAGATACATGCTGAGTGACTACAGCACGACGGAGCTAACGGAGGGGGCCTTACAAACAAAGTACCTCCTTATTAGATGTGGTCTACGTACAGATGTTGATACAATGTGAGTAATATGCTGAACTATAAAATATAACATCGGTTAGATTATTTATCAAAGGAATTGAAAGGAATTGAAAAACTAACCTTAATTTGCTTTTATTCTGAAATGTATATTGTACTTCTGATGTTCGGTACGCACTAAATTGTAAACGTTATAACATGTAGATATATGTACTTTATGTACGATGCTATTAGCATGAATACTTATTTAAACTTATTCGAACATGTGCGACAGCGAAGTACGGTATATATAGAAAAAAGAGAACTGACGGAGAGCAGTATTTATGTCATAAGCCAAAATAAATTTTTTAAACCCATACAATGTGTTTGGGTGTGTTTGGAAATAAAGAATGTATTATTTGAATGCTTCAAATTTTTAAACGCGAACAAAATGGATCAGAATCCATAGTAGATTTCATTGTCGAACTTAAACAGCTGTCTCAATAGTGCGAGTTTGGTTAATTCTTAAATAAAGCATTGCTCATTAAATCTGTTTGTGGATTGAATAACGAACGAATTCAAACCCGTTTGTTAAGTGGGAGTAGATTGGAGACTTTCAAGAATGCATGTTAGTTCGCGCTGGCTATGGGAACTATACATAGTAGTATATAGGTAATGAGAGCAGGAATGGTACTCAAATTAAACAATTATGACTACGAACAACGTAGAGTTACGCATACAACCAGAAGAAGTCAAGAACCGAAAAGTAGAAACGCAAGTCAAGAAACATCACGTGGACGTAGCGTGGCGTGGACATCGAGAACGGTCCGTTAAGATGCAACTACTGTCAAAAGTTGGACATATGGAGAAAGACTGCTGGTCAAAGCAACGAAACAAATCGGATTGTAGATTTAATATTAATCATACAAACAAACCTAAGATTAACAATCTCGATCAAACCAAAGAAAATTATTTGGACTGTAATTATTTGTTGAACCATTTATACAATGCATGCAATTCTACGAAAACTCTTGAAATGAACATAAGATGGGGTCCAAAAATATTTATCAGGAGCTTGCGTTTCTGTCTGACTATTATTATTTTCTCTATCACCACGAATTACGTACTGAACATAAAAGTTTAAAAGTGATTACAGGAGAAAAAGTTGTTGTAGGATACATATTAGTGGATGTTGAATTTAATGAAAAAGAATATAAGTTGCAATTGCCTGTTTTAAAATAGCATAAAAAGTTTGGTGGAAATGAATTGCAGGATTGCAAAAATAACCTTAATATGGTATTTGAAAAGTTGATGGCTTAGAAGTCAAAATTAATTTTGATAAGTGTCAGTTTTTCCAAACTGAAATTCATGGAGAAGTAATTCCAAGCGCTGACAAGCTCACCAGTACTTGGTCTTTCCACTCGAGGTTAGGTCTTCCTCTTCTGCGTCGTCCTCCAGCGGGTTCCGAATATAACACCTTATTAGCTGGAGCGTGTTCTTCCATTCGCTCGACATGACCTAGCCAGCGCAGCCGCTGGATTTTGATGCGCTTTACTATGTCAATATCGGCATACAGCTCGTACAGCTCATGGTTGTACCTTATTCGGTACTCACCACCAACGCAAATAGGTCCAATGATCTTGCGTAGGACTTTTCTCTCGAAAACTCCAAGCATTCGCTCATCCGAGGTGGAAATTGTCCAGGCTTCAACGTCATATGTTACGGCAGGCATGATGAGAGACTTGTAGAGTGTAGTTTTCGTTCTTCGAGAGAGGGCTCGAAGAATGCTTACTTAGCCCAAAGTAGCACCTGTTTGCAAGAATGATCCTTAGCAATATCTCCAGGCTGACGTCATTACTGTTATTAATGCTGTTTCCAAGATAGACAAAGTCCCTTACTACTTCAAAAGCGTAGTTGTCAACAGTGACGTGCTGTCGCTTGGCACTTTTGTTGAAAATAATGCCATTATGTCGTAGATCAGCAGCTCGTATTATTTTCTCCATAATAAAATTGAAGAAAAAAGTTATAGCGGTGGTAAAAGCACCTGCACCCACCAATATGCAACAAAAATCTTGTTATGATAAATTATTATTATCACTGCATTCCAATCTATCTGCAGAATTAGTTTTGTTCCATAATTTGACAAGAAATTGTGTAAAGTAGAATTGTTCTAAGCAGCACCGAGAAGCTTTTGAGTGAAGTACGAAGCTGGTTGTAGATTCAGGAGTATTAGACCGTTACGATTCATCGAAACCGATAATAATATTTCGTGACGCCAGTCCTTACGGTGTCGGTGGGGTATCATCACACAAAATTGATGGCGAGGATCGTCCGATTATGTTTGTTTCTAGTACGCTAAAACCTGCGGAAAGAAATTACTCACAGCTGTATCGCGAAGTTGTGGCAATTGTATTTGCTGTGCGATAATTTCACAAGTATATCTATGGTTTTCATTTTACTATCGAGAGTGACCACCATCCTCTCAGAGAAATCGTTTTCATATAGCGTCAAACATATTGCAGTGATGAGCAATATTTTTGTCAATTTATGATTATTCAATACAATACAGAAAGAGGTCGCAAAAGTGTCATGCAAATGCATTATCGCGATTGTCTATTTTACGGTGAACACGTTGTAGTATCAACATATGCTTCACCTATTGCATAACTAACACATTGGTGTTAGCGAACGAAGGCATTGGTCAGTACTTATGTGTGGCGGCCAGGAGTAGATAATGACATTGAGAATTTTGTGAAGTTCTATGAGCCTTGTGCAAAAAGCCAGAATATACGAAAAACAATTTTTACGGCATGGCCTAGACCGTTGTTCCCCTTTGAGAGGATACACTTAGACTTTTGAAAAATCGATCATGCAAGGACCTTAGTAATTTTCGACACATTTTCTAAGTGGTTGGATACTATAATCGTAAAGTCTACATTTTTTTCAACCTTCGGCTTCCCTAAGCAAAAAGCAAGCGACAAAGGTTCTCCCTTCGAGTCAAAAGCCTTTAATGATTTTTGTAGAAGTAATTGCATATATTGCTTAAAGTCACCACCTTACTATAAATTGAACTTAGAAAAAGTATCTTATATCAAAATATCAAAATTCATAATTTCTTATTGAAATATCCCACTACACCGACCACAACAACATACTCTACTCCTGCTGAGCTCTATTTCCAATTCAAACCAAAAGCACTTTAGATTTAGTTAATCCAAAAGCAGATACTAAACATGATAATCACGATCATGGAGAGCGAAAATCTTTGGAAGATGAGAGAGAAAGTAGAAAGCTTTCATTTAATGAACTCGATAATAGGAAGAAAAATAAAATATTTAAGATAATTGTATTGCAATCTTATGATATACTTTTAAATAGAAATATTTTATACAATTTTTGTAATAGGGAAAAAAGGAAAATCATTACGAAGCAAAGTATAGTACGGTACCCTATAAAAATAAATGAAAAACTTGTTACATTAAATGTAAATGAAAAACATCTGACATGAAAAGGCGAAGAAGTGCAGGTATTATAGAAAAGATAGGGTTAAGACGTTCGGATCGATTACAACAATGAAAGGAATTAGAAACTACAAACTGAAATAAGTTGAAATAAGTAAATTGTTTTCCATTTAATTTGAGGAGTAGTTGATATATATATATATATATATATATATATATATATATATATATATATATATTTATATATATATATATATATAATATATATATATATATATCAATATATATATATATATATATATATATAATATATATATATAATATATATATATATATATATAATATATATATATATATATATATATATATATATATATATTAGGTGTAGTAAAAGGAAATACATTAGTTTTGCATTCAATTGAAGGTTTTTGTTTATTTACATAAATGGTTCCAAACAGTTTTTTGTGCAATGTCTAGCTCCAGCGCAATAGAAACATTAAGGTCAGACTCGCCGATTTCCATTATTTTAGCGATATTTTTGACAGAGCGTGGTGCATCTTTGACATCAAAATTACCGAACGGAATCGACGAAATCAAAATTGGACGTGATTGACTGTTACAGTATCAGGACCATAAACACTATTCACTATTCACATTCACACACATATATATATATATATATATATATATATATATATATATATATATATATATATATATATATATTCCAGGTGTACAGGCTTAAATCCGCTGTTTGCTCGTAAATGGCGTTAGTGAGCACATTGAGCTATTATCGACTGTCCATCCTTTTTTTATGAGTTCGACACCTATTTACATCAATTAGTAAACATCATCAGTGATTTCATACAACAACATACATTTTCCTCGTATAATCATGTCTAGTTTCGTGCCAGATAAAGAGCATTTGCAGGAAGCTCTACTTTTGAAGAAATCTGCTGCTGAGTCGCATCGAATGCTTTTGGAGGCCTATGGTGACAGTGCGCTATCGGAAATTACTTGCAGAGACTGGTTTCGTCGGTTCAAAGAAGGCCATTTTGACTTGAGAGACAAGAAGCGTGAAAATAAACCCAGAAAATTTGAGGACCATGATTTGCAGTTATAGCGTTGCAAAGTAAAAAAAAAACAGCACTATTGTGAATAGGCTACTGAAATGTGCTTGGGAAATTTCAACAACACGTCAAATTTTTGTAAATATAAACAAAAATAAGCAAAATAAAGCAAGTGCAAATACTAATTTATTTTAAATAAACGAATATATTTACCACAGATTCCGCAGAATTGCTTAGTTTTTGTTTTTATTTCGTTTATAAATTTCACGAACAATATATACCACCAGCGTTGCTAAGTAACTAAAGGGAAATTATATGGAAGTAAAAGGGAAGTTATATGAGAGTTGGTGTTCTTTTGCAAATCGCTTACAAAAGTATACAGCTATTGTTATATTATTCTATAGTGGACTATATCTGACATGTAACTATTTCATCTTCATCAGATGAATTGGATGAACTACTGCTTAAATATATATCACGAGTGTATATCCAGTGGTAAAAGGTGCTGTAGCCTCGGCGTGCTTCTTTGCTTTAGACTGCGCAGTAAGGCCAGAAAGTTTTGATTACAATATGCAACCTAAAATCGTTTGTCAGTAAGCCAATATCCTCGAATTTTTTGCTTGAATATCCTGTAATAGAAACAAATACTTCACGAAACACGGCTGACTATTTAACAGCCAAATATGTTCGCCTAAACGTGCTGCAGACAGATGGTTATTCACTTTGTTACACAGCGTTGCACTCCAATATATAGTGCTACTCCACAATATAGTGCCTCTATATTATTCAGGATTTTATTTTTATTTTATTATTGTAAGATGCGTAAGGCCCAGAAATTAAAATCGTGTTACTATGGCTTACCTAACTTTTTTAAATTTTAATTTAATTTGTAAATACGTTCGTGCGATGCATAGATTACTTGTTTGAAATTTCCTTGCAAAAATACTTCAGATTCGAAGGCAGACTTCTTTTTTCTTTTGCTTGTAAGGTGATACGTTCTAATGTATATTCAATACAAAGGTATATACTACCTTGTATCGTTATACTATGAACGAATATCAAATGATTTAAAAGTGTTGCATTTTGCATTTATTTAACAACAAATATATCCACTTAAAATCAAGATACGACGGCGATCCCAGAACTACCCGACCTAATAAAGAAAACAACAAATTTGGGAAAATTTTTCTTTATTTCTCAACATAATCTCCTTTTAGCTCTATACACTTTTCCCAGCGATATTCTATAGCTTCGATACCCCGTTTATAATATGAACTGTCTAGCTCATTAAAACAGCCATTTACCACAGACTCCACCTCATCATTGTTTGCAAATCTTCTACCACCAAGCCATTTTTTCAAATTTGGAAATAGAAAATAATCCGAAGGAGCTAAATCTAGCGAATAAGGTGCGTGCTGAAGCAATTCGAGCTTTAACTCATTGATTTTGGCCATCGCAATAGCGGATGTCTGAACTGGTGCATTGTCTTGATGAAACAACACTTTCTTTTTCCCAAAATGCGGCCTTTTTCCTTTAATTTCACCACTTAAACGCTGCAACAAATTAGCATAATACTCGTTTTTGAAGATAATCCATAAAAGTTATCCCACGTGCATCCCAAAAAAACAGACGCCATAACCTTGCCTGCAGATGGATCTGCCTTCGCCTTCTTTGGACACAATTGTCCCCTTTTAGTCAACTGTTTTGACTGCTCCTTTGTCTCAGGTACGAAGTGGTGGACGTATGTCGCATCCATAGTTACGAATCGAAGCAAAAACTCGGCTTTATTACTGTGAAACATGGCCAAACACTCTGTAGAAACATCTTCACGACGTTGTTTTTGTTCTACTGTGAGCAAACGTGGCACCCATCTTGCACACAGCTTTTTCATCTTCAAATTTTCGGTCAATATACGATGTTTAGTACTTTTTGAAATGGCCGTAATTTAACCTAGCTCACGTACCTTCAGCCTGCGATCATCCAATACCATTTTGTGGATTTTCTTAACCGTTTCTGGAGTGGAAACCTCAATTGATCGATCACTACGATGTTCGTCTTGGCAGCTCGTACGACCAAGTTTAAACTCTGCCACCCAATGTTTTATGGTCGTGAAGCAGACTCCCCCAGAGTAGAATCTAGTTCGGCTTTAATATTCCTTGGACTGAGACCTTTCAAAAGAAAGTATTGAACTACATAACGGTGACCAATTTTTTCCATGTTTACAAATTCACTGAGGTCGTTAACGTTCGATGGCTCAAAAAAAAAATACAAAACAACGTGGAGCCTTGAAATTTAAAACATATGTTTTATAAGATTGCCACCCTTCACCAAAGTACACTAGAGCCCCGCCTTGCGTCGTCCCGACTTGCGTCGATTCGATTTGCGTCGCTTTTTGAAAACTTGAAAAATTCGGTTTGCGTCGTTGCAATTCCAAGTTGCGTCGGTTCGGGTTGCATCGTTTTGACCCCGAATTGCGTCGGTTCTATTTGCATCGATTTAATTTCGATTTGCGTCGCTAAATACGGTTAAATTTTTTACTGCAGCATTGGTGATTACCATTTTTAGCATTTGTAGTGTGTATAGTATTTAGCATATTTTCTGTCTTTTAGCATTTTTACAACTTCTGGCAACACTGATCGTCACCTGTACGTTCAGAAGTTTTCAAATTGCGTGAAATAAGAGGATTCCCTTTTCTTTGTTATATAAGTGGCGCTAAGAACAACTATTTAGTTATGGTAAGTATTTAGTGTATGATTCGTCAAAATACCTTAAGGACGTAAAAAATGAGTCAAAGTAAAAGAAAAGTAATAAGTTTGGAATTAAAATTGGACGTAATAAAACGTTTTAAATCGGGAGAAAAGGCTGTTAACATAGGAAAAGCTCTTGGACTAGCACCTACAACAGTAAGAACAATTTGCAATAGAGACAGTGATAAAATAAATCAATTAGCTGAAATTGTCACACCACTCCAATGTAAACAAGATACTATAGCAAGAAATCCCTTATTGGTTAAGATGGAGTCCCTTCTTTCAATTTGGAGACATGATCAAAATAAGCGAAGAATGCCACTGAGCAAGGAGGTAATAAAAAATAAAGCTCTTTCTATTTACTCCGACCTTAAGAAAAATACTGCATCTAGTAGTAACGGAAATTCTGGTGATTTTGAAGCCAGCAACGGTTGGTTTAACCGTTTTAAAACACGGGCAAATTTACATAATGTGGCATTAAAAGGAGAGTCAGCTAGTGCAGATTCAGTAGCTTCAGAAAAGTTTAAGCTTGAGCTGAAAGCCATAATTGAAAAAGGAGGGTATTCTGCTAAGCAGATTTTGAATCCGTTGACCGACGAAACAGGTCTTTTTTGGAAACGGTTACCATCAAGAACTTACTTGTCAAAAAATGAGAAAGCATGTCCTGGATATAAAGCCGCAAAGGATCGGCTAACACTTCTTTTGGGCGGAAACGCAGAAGGAGATTTTAAATTTAAACCTTTTTTGATATACCAATCAGAAAATTCAAGGGCAATGAAAAGTATAAACAAAAGAGACCTCCCTGTACACTGGCGCTCTAACAAAAAGGCTTGGATGACCGCAACCCTTTTTAAAGATTGGTTAGAAAATTGTGCCGTTCCTGAATTAAAACGCTATTGTTCCTCTCAACAAATTGAGTTCAAAATTCTCTTGTTAGTCGATAACGCACCAAGACATCCAATTTTTTCGGATGAATTATTGGAGAATGTAAAAGTTGTTTTTATGCCGCCTAACACAACATCACTTATTCAACCTATGGACCAGGGCGTAATTTCAAACTTTAAAATGTACTACTTACGTCGAACTTTCCGGCAAATTCCTTATTCAACAGACAAAAATGACAAACTCTCTATGAAATACTTCTGGAAAAACTACAACATAGTGAAAGCTATTGAAAATATAAATTTATCTTGGGAGGAAGTTAAGGCATCTTCCATGAAAGGGAGTTGGCAGCAATTATGGCCAGAACTTATTAAAGGAGACGAAGATGGTGCCGATGATATTCGAAATGTTAGCAATGAGTTGGTTAATTTAGCTAGAGAAGCAGAATTTGACGGAATGGAGGAAGATAATATTAATGAATTTTTGTTGTCTCACGATGAGGAGCTTGATAATGAAAATTTATTAGCCATTGATATTCAGCATGTTTCAGAAGAAGATGTCATAATAAGTGATGATGCATTAGAAGAAAAAAAATTAACAATCGCTAATATTTCCAAAGCTATGCAATTAATTTCCCATGCAATGGATATATTTTCTGAAAACAATCCTGACGAAAACCGTAGCACGGGCGTAGCAGCATCCGTTGATCAAGCCATCAGTTGTTACAAAGAAATATATCAACAAAAAAAATCTTTAAAAATTCAACAAACTTTAGACATTTTTGTTAAAAAAACAGTAAGACCATCCAATCAAATGTATATAAGTGTTGTTGATTTATATTTATCATCTGGAAATAGCTCAATGTAAGCTAAATAAATTACAGTTTTTTAATGCATATATTTTTTTATGATGTACATAAATGTAAATGAATTTAATTTTTATGTTTTTTCTTAATTTATTGTTTTGTTATTTCTTTATAAAAATTATAAGCATTTGTTGCAGTAAATAAAATAAATGAAAATGTATTCACACTTGTTTTTTATTAAAATAAAAATTTTTTTTTTTGCTTTGTTTTGAATATTTTCCCCAATAAATTAAATTTCGGTGCATTTATATAGAAAAAGGTGATTCGATTTGCGTCGCGTTTCTCCGGTCCCCATTAACGACGCAAGTCGGGGCTCTAGTGTAATTCAAACAACTGCCGCCATCTATATATCGGGTCGAGTAGTTCTGGGACCGCCCTGTATGTACCAACTTCCATAATCGTAGCTAAAACGAATAGTAAATTATTGTATTTTAAATAAATATATGGGTTTCTTGTCCTCCTTAACGTGTTCCTCTCTTTAGTGGACTCCTATTTAAAAATATACCCAACTATATCCGATTTTTGTCAAAAATATACCACAAAAGATTGAGTGAAAGGGTATGATCATTGCCTGCCGCAGATATAAGTATAATGTGAGATTAGGATGAGCTAGTGTGCCACGCTCTCTATAAGAAAGATTACTGAGGCAAATCGGCCCTTTCAACCAACTAAAGCTATTCTATTTAGGTATAGGAAAATTGATTATAAATGATCATACACGATATATATTCATATTGAACAGTCCCAACGGCTATTTTTTGTTTGTTTATTTTTTATAGAATTGTACGCAATAAAGCTGCAGAAAAGGCGAAGCATGTTCACCACCAGCAACAGCAACAGACAACTTCAGTAACAAGTACAAGGCCGAGCAGTGGAAACGGCGGCACCAATACATCAACAACAATTTCATCAATAACAGCAACAACAACAGCTCCGACGATCGATAACATCGAAAATAACGGTAAATCGAATAATGATTTTGATAACAGTCCATCACAACAAAAACAGCAACAGCTGCGGCATATCAACCGCAACCATTGCATAACATCTGTTATCGCACATGCACCACCGCCAACAATAGCAGCAGCAACTTCAGCAACAACAGCAACATCGTCAGCAATGGCAGCTTCTGCAGTTCATTTACAATATCACCAACATCAGCAACAGCAGCATATTGACCACCACCAACAACAACAGCAGCAGCTATTGCAACAACATCAGCAACAAGAACAACTTAGTCAACATCATAACGGCATTGATAGTAGTGGTGATGGTGACGGCGATGGTGCTGGTGGAGATACTGGTGCTGGGGGTGGTTATAGCATAAATGGCATTTTAGGTATTCACCAACATCAGCATAATCATCATCATCATCAACATCAATATCAACAGCAGCAACAGTTACACCAACAACATATACATCATTCTACTCATCATCATCAACCTTCAAATTATGCAACACATTCCACAATCGCGATCGATACAAATGGCAATCAAATTTCGTTTAATAAACGTAAACTTCAGCACAATCAACAACTATTACAACAACAGCGAATTGATGATCATGGTAAGCAATAAATAACAAGAAAGCAGCTAATAATCCAATGAAATGAGCGACCGAAAGAGAAAAATATCGATGTAGAACAGGAAGTAAAATATATCCTCTATATAGTACCCTTCACACGTAGAAATACTACATATATAAATCGTGAGCTTACCATGCCTATCTTTGACGCAGTAAGGGTGATGTTACACAGAGTCTTAGGACTGGCATAAATTTACTTTTACGATCATTTTCTATATTTCTTATTCTCTTTGACTTATGTCTGCTATGCATGGGTTCATATGAATCAAGCGTGCAACCACTCTTTTTCTTTATTTTTGATACAACCCTGCTATATCGAAGTGGTGTGTTTTGATTTTAATGTTTAAAGTAAATTAAACAGTGAAATAGAAAAGATCGCACAAAAATGCATTCTTGTTTAGAAGTTATTTAACTAGCAACGTTTATACCATAAAGTGTAATATTTTGGACAGAGGATTAATTACATTGTTAAGGCAAAGAAAACATCGACAAACAAAAAGGTGCACCAAGAAATCATGGCACAACCATAATACAAGTGCACCTTAGAGCCTAGACAGACGGTAGCCTAATTACGGAGTACCGAGTTAATTCGAATTAACCCGGGCATTAACTGCAGCTAATCCGCATTAACTCTATGAGTTAATTCTCAAAATAAAAGAGGATTATGGCTATTTGCTATGTCAACACTGCTGAAAATTGTCTATTGTGAATTTTTCTCGATCCATTTTACAAAATATTAGGTGAGTTCGCTTGTAAAAAACTTTCAACAATTGTTAACAGTTTACAATATGAAAAACGTTGGCGAACAAATAAAAACAGCTGTCAATAACGAACTGTGAGTGTTAATTTACAAGTTTCTGATCGATTTCAGTTCACGTACTTCTCGTCGATTTTCTCATATCGAAAGTGACAGATGACAGCAATTGATAGTGATAGTAATGCAAGTGAGCAGTCCTAATAAAACAGCAATCAGCCGTTTAGTTAATCCGAAATACTGCCCTCTGTCAGGTTAATATTTTATTCGGATTAAGTTCGCCGGTAATCCGGATTAACGCTTGCGTCTGTCTAGGCTATTACAGTTTTATTACCAACAATGTAAAATCTTCCAACAAATACGCGCATAAAAATTATTCAAGAATATCAATTTCAATTTAATTCTTGAACTTATGATAAGTAGCCTAAACCGGCAGAATACAAACTATCGTAAGACTATCTGTATGTACAGAAAAAAAGGGAAAATTACAAGAGATTTCTCGCAACAGGAGAATCATACACAAGTTGGGAATATCAAACTAGGATATCTCATCATATCGTATAATGGGATAAAATATGAAATGAATATTTGAAAGTATACAAGAAGCGAGAATTATGTATTAAGACTACCTCTAGAAAACACAATTAAAACACGATATCTGCTAATATTTATTCGAAATATTCTCCTACTGATTCAATACACTTGTTACATCGATTTAATAGTGATTCAAACGCGTGTTCCAGCTCATTATACGGAATTGCCTTCAGTGCCCTCGTCGAAGCCTGTTGTATGGTCTGAATGTCATCAAAAAAGCATCCTTTCAACTTCAATTTCAGTTTTGGGAACAAAAAGAAGTCGCACGGCGCCAAATCAGGTAAATACGGCGGGTAATTCAACACACAGACCTGATTCCGAGCCAAAAATTTACGAACAATGAGTGCTGTGTGACTCGGTGCATTATCGTGCAACAGAGACCAAGTTTTTGGATCGCGGTATTCTGGTCGAACACTACGGATTCTGGACATCAAACGCTTCAAAACGTCGAGGTAACATGCGGAAGTAACTGTTTGACCAGTTGGAACAAATTCTTTGTGGATAATTCCTTCGAATGTGTATCGAAGAATGTGTTTTCGTGTTTTTTTGGCTTGTGGTGAGTTTTTGATTTCCATGCCGCACTTTGATGCTTAGTTTCTGGATCGTATTGGAAACACCATGTTTTATCACCCGTAACAATTGTTTTCAGGAAGTTTAGATCATTTTCTGCAGCTGCAACCATGTCTCTAGAATGACTGACTCTCATTAATTTTTGGTCCTCGGTCAATGTGTGTGGATCAAATCTCTCGCAGACCTTTGTTTTGCTCAAATCCTCGTGAAGAATGAGTCGGATAGTTCCTCTGTTGATGTTTAAGGCCTCATTCATCATTTTCAATGAAGCATTGCGGTCTTCTGTAATAAAATCACGAACTTTCTGGATCACTTCCGGCGTCCGCACTGAAATTGGCCTTCCTTCTTTCATTTCATCTTCCAGCGACTCTCTGCCATCCACAAACCGTTTATGCTATATAAAAATATTTGATCTTGATAAACAAGCATCGCCATACGCTTGCTGCATCATTCCGAATGTTTCTGATGCACTTTTACCAATTTTTGCGTGGAGTTTAATGACCGCTCTTTGCTCCATGTTAAATTTTCAACATCAAACGAACACGTATTTTGTAAAATGAATGTCAATAAACATTAAATATTAACCAAATGCCATGAAATTCTGACAGTTAGTAGAGAAAGGTTGAAGCTTCAAAACGCATGTGCTCACACATAGATTGCGCGCTTGGTTGCTGAGATATGGTTCGAGTCTTGATACATAATTGTCAAACCTTGTATGTATACTTACATTTTTTGAAGTGTATTTGTAACAAAAACAACATAGGCTAAATTATCTAATTCAAGTTCAAGATGAAAACAGATACTTCTTTTCACTTAATTAAATCAAATAAAATTAAATATGTAAGATGACTTAAAACTAAAAACAAAAATATGTACGTGTTGGTTCCATTATAATTGAATAAAATATTATATTAAATTAAAAATCAGTCGTCTAACAAAGCTTTTAATGCTTAAAATAAAATATATTTTTGTAGCGTTTCTTAGTTTATGATTCCTTTATTGTATTGAAACAATCTATATTTTTTTAAGTGTAATATTGTGCCTTGTATTATAGTTATGGCTTCTTCTATGATACCTTCATATCTTCATATACCTTCGTATTTCGGAATGTTTGTTATGTTTTAAAGCAATTCTCCAATCGCCTAAATGTGTATTGATTACAGCGTCTGTATTACGGATTACTATCAAGGTACATCAATTAAAGAATACTGAATATTAGTTCCGATATGTATGCAGTTACGCCCGCTGACAGATCCGAGTGGTAACCTCTTCGAATTCATAAAAACGACAATGCAACAGCAGCAACAGCATGAATTGAGTATGGTCATTCAAAAAGGGTTTTCTCGCCAATAAGGAATTAACTAAATACTTCAGAAATTTTCTGGAGCAATTACTGAAAAAGTTACGAAAATTAAAAAACTCGTTAACGACATTTAAGATAAGTGCAAGAAATTTGAGCACAAACTTGATCATTCGAAAATAAACGGACTATCCACATCAGTGATTACAGAATCCTGCTCAATCAAAGAAGTGCCACAAACATTTGATAGAACCGCGCCGTTCAAGACCTTTAAGTTTAAGTTCGAGCCAACAGCTTCGAAGAATCAATGAGACAATAGCAACAAGACTGCTGCTTTAATTCTCGCGTTAACAGATAATGCCTCAAAAATCTAGCAGATGTTTCTAGAGAAAAATTGTGGTAGCTAACAATAATTTATGGACAGTTATCGAAACAAAAATATAAGTCAATTGGATCGAGTGGAATTGAGATCACGAGTGCAATGTAAGAATGAGAGTTTTAAGAATTTCGGTTCCATTAAGCGCTGGCTGAAGAATTCATTGAGAAAATAAAATTTGGGCCGTTATTATTATTCGGTATAATACGCGACGGAGAAACCAAGCTTGCCATGTCATGTCACCGAGGACTACATGTGCTGAAATAGGTAGGTAGTCAGGTCAGGTCAAATTAGTTTCTTAGCACAAGAAGCGAGTTTCTATCGAAAATTGCAAATGGAAACATGACTTCGTTGTGACTTATATTATCGATAACATAATAATAAGTGTTGATTGATAATGGATTTATGTTAAATTTAAATCGACGTATGCAAACGTCAACTTACCATTGAACATTGGTTACAGGTCTGATGGAAACATCAAATAAATACATGTCAGTGCCAAGAGGTTCCAGCAAAATCAGGAGCGGTAATTTGAGCACATTTGAATATGAATGAAGGGATAGGCAAGTTATGGGTAGTGGAAAAAGTGAATGGATCCTAAGAGAATGAAATGGTACCGGTAAGAATTCAACTAGTATACATACAGTTGTGAAGAAATGAATGGTGATTGGTCACTGTCAGGAAGTTACTGCCGTCATCGATTCCAAAAAAAAAAGAAAGATCAGGATCGGTTACAGTGGAATTAAAGGCACAGATGGAAGAACGGGCTGATGTGCTTACAAAACAACAAAAGGAGAAGGCCTTACAACTCTTGCAGAAATTTTGTTATATGAAATAAATTATTGTTATTGAACTATTAGTCCATGGACTTCGCCAGTTGTGTTGGTAAAGAAGAAGGATGAAAGCACATTATTATGTGTGGAAAGCTAAATGGAAGCCAAACAATCAGAAGGGCATAAATTGAATCCGAAAAAGTTTTTACTTTTTAGGCGAGAAGATAAATATATTGGCCAAAAAGTAACGTTTGAATTGGTAGATAGCGACATGGAGAAAATAGTAGATATATGAGAATATGCATATACATACAGTGAATCACAGTTAAAGTGAGCCACACTATATAGTTCGCAGATTTATTTGAAAAAATATTGAAAAACCATACAGATTGAAAAAACTTTGATATGTTTTTATTGATTGAATATTAAGCTTCGGTAATTCATCACGTACATGAAATAGTTCCTTTGTTTAGTAAAAAAAAATCAACAAAAACTAAAATAATTCATAAATCTATCTCACACTCAAAGTGAGCCATTTAAACTAAGAATAACTTAAATAACAAATTAATACTTTTTTAGGCCTCCTTTCGCAGAAATCACGGCTTGTAGACTTCTGGGAATTGGTTCTAGCAAACCACAGTTATAAATACTTTGATGGAATTGCACGCCACTCGGCTTGTAAGGCTTAAAAGGACCTCTTTCGACGAAATGCTATGTTTTCGCAGGTTTTGGTCAAGTCCAGCTCACAAGTTTTCAATTATAATTAAATCTGGAGATTGTGGTGGTACTTTCAGTATATGGGGAAAATTATATAGTAGCCATTCCCTCGCATCAATGCATTTATGCTTGGGGTCATTGTCCAGGTAAAAATAAAAGTCTCCTTCGATCCCAAGTCTTTCAACACTTGACTTAACATTTTGCTTTTAAATGTCTATATAAACGTATGTATTCATAATAACTGGAATATGTTGCAGTTTTCAGTGCCACCAGCCATGCAACCCCAAACCATGACGGAGGCACTGCCGGCTTCATACTGCGAGTAAGGTTTTTCTGCTGAAACTCCAAGTTTTTTTTGCCTCCATACCATCTTCTTACAGTCTGAGCCTTCTTCTTCTTCTTTGTCCTAGCCTTTTCCTATTTGGGATTGGCTCTCCTTGTACGATATTTCCAGGTCATGCGATCCTGTGTCGTCTCCTTGTTTATGTTTTTGCTACGCAAATCGGATTTTATTAAGTTTCACCAAGTTCGAAGTGGTCTTCCTGTGCCTCTTTTACTCTTTTCCATTGCCAATGTTCTCCTCAATACGAGATCTTCCGGTCTCCTCATTACATGACCATACCAGCGGAGGCAATTTTCTTGCAGCTTCTCTGTGATAGGCGCCACCTTGCTGCTTCCACGGACGTACTTATTCTGGACTTTATAAAGTAGGGTAACACCACTGGCCCAACGTAGCATACGCAATTCCGTCACATGCAGTTTTTGTTGTAGGTTCTGCGGTATAGCCTAGCACTCAGAAGAATAAGCATTGCTGGTCTGACAATAGATTTGTAGATTTTGCCTTTTATGTGTCGCGGCATCCTCTTGTCACAAAGAACGCCTGATGTAAATCTCCAGCTCTGCCACCCACATCGGATCCTTTGAGATATTTCATTGTCAAGCGTGCCATTTACACTAATATGCGAGCCAAGGTATTAGAAGCTTTCGACGCTCTTATGGAATCGCTGCCAAGTTTTAGGAAGGTTTTTTCGGCATCTTCTTCGAACTGGAACTTCGAGCTGCGACTTACCCTCAAGCCATTTGATTTAAGCGCATCCACCCATAGATCCAGCTTTCCTTGTAGAGCAGCTTTATTTTCGGCAAGTAGCACAACGTCGTCTGCGTTTAAAAGCGTCCATGGCAGGCTGTCTTGGATGTCGCATTTAAGTAGATCCATCACCAGGTTGAATAGCAGCGGGCTAAGAGCTGAGCCTTAGGCAGTGGGCAGTGGTAGGGACATTAATTTGATTCCTCGGTAGTTTGAGCGGCATCGTACGTCTCCCTTATCTTTGTAGAACGGTATTAGATAGCTGTTACGCCATGCTTCTGGGATTTCTTCTTTGGCGATTTTATTAAAGAGAGTCGTCAGCCAAGCAACTCCATCGTCTCTTAACTTTTTGAAAACATCCGCTAGTATAAGTTGTGGTCCCACTGCTTTATTCATTTTCATTTTTGCAACAATTTCTGAGGAAGTTGCAATGTCCTGCAGAAGCTACATTCAAAAATTACACAATCATCCGAATCCCCTTGCTAGGCAATTGTTGCTGAGCAAGGGGCATCGTCGATTAAAAAGAAAAGACACACTGAATATGCTGTAAAATTGCTACATCTCGCGACTCACCAAATTGTGATGGAACGTAGGGGATATCACATAGTTTTATTTAGTTTGTAAGATTTAAATACTTATTGTTAGTTTCTTGTATTTAAGAAAGATTCAATAAAAAAAAATAAGCTAACAAAAAAAAAAAAAAAAAAAAATTTGCAACAGCGGTTTGCACCTCATCATGATTAAATTGGAGGGGCCTTCAATTCTATCTCTGGCAATTATACGAGAACGGGTCCTAATCTTGTCATCTCTTGTGAGCATATGGTCGTTGCTATTTATGATATATTTCACAGATGTAATATCTTGCGATATCTCTGTTGTTGGCTAATTGTTTCTCTTCCGCAACAGCTATTTTAGCGTCTGACTCTGCTGTTTTGTATAGAACTAGATCAGCCGCTCTTCTAGTGCTCTACCATTTCTTAAACGCTTGTTTTTGGACTGAACCATTTCCTAGACTTTTGCGTTCCACCACCATGTATTTTCTTTAATTTTCAAGGGGCCCTTCGATATTCCGAGTTGTTTACGAGCTTCTTCTAGGCATGTGTTTTGAAATGTGTGCCAAGTTTCGTTTGCACTCAAGTGCTGCCAGTCTGTGTAAGATATGAACGTGTGGAGGGCGCTGATAAATTCTACGCCTTTGGCGCTGCTGAGTAAGTGCCATTTAATTGTGTGTTTGCTGGTTTTCTTCGCAGGTTTCATCCATCCTGCACTCATGTCGGCCACTAAAAGCCTATGCTGAGAAGTTAAAGCTTCGCCTGGTATTACTTTGCAGTCTCTAAATAATTTCAATTTCGCAAAGTATATATTTGCGATGCTGCGTTCGCCGATTTGTACGTAATAAGGTGCTCGGCTGGTCTTGCGAAATAGCTATTTAAGACAGCTGGACCAAAAGCTTGTGCTATATCAAAGATTTCCTAGCCTTTTGCTTTGCGGCGTCCGTAACCGTATCCCCTGTGGTTTGCTTCATACAATTCATTGTTCTGGCCTATATGACCATTGAAGTCGCCACATATCACTTTTGTTTCATCAAGGGGGATGCTAAGGAGGAGGTTTTCTAGCTCCTTCCAGAAGGCTGATTTTGTCATGCTGTCGCAGCCAGTTTGGGTAGCGTAGACTGATATGATATTCAGGCATGGGCCTTCGTCCACAATGATGCCTACCCTGTTATGCTGAGATGACACCCCATTATAAAATAATTTATAACCTATGCCGATTTCTTTGGCCTTTTCTCCTTTCCATATTGTTTCTTGGATGCACTTTTCGTGTTTTCACTGTTTCTGCTAATTCCAAGCTTCGTCCAATGAGGAAGCCTATGTTCCATGTTGCTATACGTACTTTAGGCTTAATTTCCATATTCATATTCGTATACTTTTGAATTTTCTTTGGAGTCGTCGCTTATAGGGAACGCACTACCTTGTTTAGTTTTTCTTTTCATAGTACTTTCCATAATTTCTTCATTCAAAGAAGAAGGTTTTTCGACTATAGATTTTGTGTACCGGTCACCACCTGACGTACAACATATGTAGCAGAAGCATGCCGTTGACAATACATGTTGGTTCATCCTCCTTCGGTGGACATTTCGTCCACCAGGACAAGCTTTGCCCTGACAGCAAAGCTGATTTGAGTTGCTTATTCCGTCCACTAGTCGGTCCCCTTTTTCCACGTTTGAGGTCGCTTTGACGTTGTCCACTCTCTACAACCTGGAGGTGTGGATCGGGATTTTTCCTTTATTGGACTCAGGACCCTAGGGCATTTACTAGGGCCTCCGGAGCTTTAGAGAGCTTCTTACCGTCTGAGTCAAATAAGTTAAATTTACTTTCGTCGGTAAATCGAATCCAAACCGATCAGAAGACGAGGGTCTCAAAAGAAGTATATATGTATCTTAATGACCCATCAACTGGTAATGATATTTGACAAAAACACCATTTTTTGAATGAAGCTCCAAAATTATTCAATACCGCTTTGACATCCTCGGCACCAGTAGAACGACTTTTCTCTTTCGCTGGTATAGTTAACAGCATCATCGAAAAAATTTAAAAAACTCAAAAAAAATCAAGAAAAAATCAAAAATAATAAAAAAAAAAAATAAAAATAATCGGGATTATTTCTTTGATTATTTTTGATTATTTATGCTTTTTTTCATTAATCTGAACTAATCATTGATTATTTCACGATTTTTTGGCAATCGCAATGATTAATAATCTATTTTTTTAAAAAGTGAAATTAATAATGATTATCGACTAGAAAAACCACAAAAATTAATTATTATTAATTTTAATTGGAATTTAACAGGTCTGATTCTACCGTTATATACCTGATGCAAGAAATTCATATCCTTACGAATATATTTGCGCGCAAACTCCAGCATTTTTTTACGATTTTACCTTTAATAAAAGGCTTGTTTCTAGCCGTTCGTCCATTATAGCCATGCTTTTTGAGGACATTTCTTACAGTTTTGGGGTTAATGTGGATATTTAATTGCTTTTCAACCACCTCCGTCAATTTTTGGGGCACTTAGATGAGGATTCTTTTTTATTTCCCTTACAAGAAAAGCCTCATCCCTCTCCGAAAACACCATTTTTTGGCTCTCCCTCTACTTGTGTGCTATTCTTCCTCCTCGATGTATGATGTATGATGTGCTGGACAGTTTCTCGACTTTTATTCACATATTCTGCGACATCTCTTTGAGATTTTCCCTTTTGATGAAGTCTAATTATTAACTGTCTAATTTCAATATTGCTTGTTAATACACAACTAACGCACCAACAATATGATGCGAACAAATATTGATGTCCGAAAATAGATATACCGTTATTTTAACAGAAACAACATTAGATGGCTCACTTTGAGTGTGAGATAGACATGAATTATTTTAGTTTTTGTTGATTTTTTTATAGTTAACAAACAAGGAACTATTTCATGTACGTGATGAATTACTGAAGCTTAATATTCAAACAATAAAACCACATAAATTAATAATTCTGCTAACCAGATAGTGTAGCTCACTTTGACTATGACTCACTATATATAATAGCATTCATAATTCTACAAGAAAGTATACCCGTATTGTGTGATAGAATATTTATTACTTAAACAAATATTTAATAACCAACAGCAAAGTTATAAACACTGTCAGTGGACTTGCAATTGTAAACAAAAACATAACATTATATACGTAATATCATGAAGAAATAACAAATTAAGAACAACAAATTAAAAAGTGCATTTCTGACGGTCTCATCCCTATCTCTTATTTTTGATGTAATTTTTATGATTATCTTCGTTCTACCTTGGGCATATAACTCACCCTACAATGTGCATTCAGTACTAAACTTATTTGCATATGTATTTTGCAGACGTTGACCAGCTGAACCGGTGTAATTGTTGTAACACACTTACTTGAGATTGCGAATGTCGCCGAATCCTAGATTGACACGTCAGCAACAACTAGCTCTATAGGCGAACACTAATTCATCAAATTCCCCGAAACTGAATAACAATGATATTACAAGCAACAACCCTGTAAGTGTAACTGAACAGATAAAATTGGTAGAAGGTCACCTTCTGTCAGGTTTGATTCGGATAATAATATTTTTATCCATGAAGGACTTAATGTGGAAATAAGGAAGCTTTTACATGCTGCTATTGCTTGTAAGCGAAATGGGTCCATATACAAACCTTCGCTTTTCGTTGATTCGTTTACGTTTGCTTTGGTAAAGATGCGATTTGTCTTCGTATCAACAGTGTGGAGGAGTTGCAGGGAGCAATTAGTTGAAGTGTTACTGGGGATGCAGATAATGCAAGCAAATATATTATATGCACTTACGATTATTTAATTATTTATTGAATTCTAAATCTGCTTTGTTAACTTTTAAATAAAAAAATTAATATGTGGCACTTATAAGCCCCAAAGGGCTCTTTGGCCGATGTTCTTTTCCAATACTGTTGTGGGTGGTAAATTTATTACAGTGGGTATCATTCGAATGAAAAATCTTTTCGATATTAAATTTGTTATTCTTCAGACTGGGATTGAACCCACGAGCACCGTTCGAAAGAAAAAATCGTTTCGATATTAAAGATGTCACGGTTGGGGATTGAGTCCACAGCCCACGGATCGGAAGGCCAACGCACTAACCACTTGGCCACGACACTTGTTAACTCTTACGTTGTCTTATTTTTTTATGTCCTACTTCTCTTATTACTTTTCACTTATACCTTCAATTTTCTGGATATGTGGTTAGAGTTCGGTTGCCTCAGTATTGTAGGATTATGGTTGTGAACACAACTGAACATAGCGCTAATGGTGCTAGTTATTAAATATTGAAATTTTCGACAAAAAAATTAAGCTCCACTATCGACCCCATATTAGCTTCCATGTCTAACTGTGCCATTGACTATGAACTTCCAGAAAGTTATTATTTTTATTATATTATATTAATTTTATTCATTTTTTAAAAATTGAAATTACATTTTCCTTTTTTTTTGTGTAATTATGCAGTATGGGAATAAAAATTTGTCGACAAAAATAGGTTTCGGTACTACCGTCATAATTTTCAGGATTTGCTTGATTTCCCACTCGCGGTGTTGCATCTAAGATAAAACTAACCTTATTTGCTTCTTTCTCAGCTAATTTGAAGATACTTTTAACGTTTTCTTCTGCGTTTTGTCGAATATCGGTTTGTTTTATTCTGTATTCTGTGGCTGAGATCACACTCTTTTTCCTACAATTGCACCAATGACTTGTTAGAACTCCAAATGTTCTTCTAGTATCCAGTTTATTGAATTTTAACAGTAACTTAATCCCACTTTAAGTCCATTCCGGCCAAGTTAGCGTACTAGTTAGACTGGTTGCAGTCTCCCGCCAACGTTTATTAGCAACATCGATGGTGTAGTGGGTGGAGTGGTAACGGCATGTCTGCCTAGCCAATTCATATGCCCTGCAATTACCCTCGATATTTCTATGGCAGGATACCTAAAGGAGATTTATGGTGAAATATTGAGCAAGTTCGCTTAGTAACTCTTGACATTCAATGATGAATGCATTACTGATTGGAGTGATCTGAGAGCGGCTCCTAACAGTTACGAGTGCTACTCTAATGGCTAAACTTCAGCCTGAAATACAGTACAATGACCCGGACTGATAGCCTTTGTTGAAAGAAAAATAGGCTTAATTGTTGTAACTGCAACTATAAATTACGATTTTGTGATTAAATTGAATAACATTTGAGGTTTCGATCTATCCGTAATAATATTTTTATCAACTAGTTATTCCAATGTGAAGCAAATATTTTCATATAGGAAAAAAAATTGCTATACTTTTAAAGATATATAACTCCTCACAGGGAGATAATTTTTTATAGCTTTATGGACTATGGTGCAAGTACAAAACTGCTTGGTCGCCAAGCACAGCGTATAGCTTAGCGAAAATTCTATAGACCAATGTCGTTCAAATAAAAAACTCACATACGCGAACAAGAAGAGTGAGAGCTACGTGACTGCGCTGTGCATAAATGTATTTGAGGTCAATAACGTTCACCGATTGAATTTGCTAAATTTATATATTCATAGTTATAGAAAATACGAAAAGGCGAAATAAAAACTCCTTAAATTACAGATTTCTTATAAACTCATGGAAACTCTTTTTCTCAAAAGACTATTGCCAATCATTGAAGTTCGAATGCTAATCCGTAACTATGTATGTTTATTATGTGCATATAAAAGATAATTATAATCTTACATGCAAAATGAAATAAAATAATAATAATAATAATAAATAATTACCGAGAAATAACAAACCATTTGTGTGAGACAAGAGACCGATTACCGATTATTTTCAGTTCTAGACACATTTCGTTAATCAGCTCAACACAGCGAAAGCCAACCTTCAAATTATACTGAGTGCTTTTAAACTCTTTGTGCTTATAAAAGAAGAAAGAAATAATACAATTTAATTAAATTTGAAAGAAGAGTTGCCTCGCATTTCTTTTTTTCACTCAAGTCTCCCATTCGTTCTTTGACGTAAAACAAGAATAAACTACATGGTCGCTAATTACTACACAATATAGTAAAAACGCCCAACAAAACCTGATTTTACGTGGATGGTGTGTATGGAAAAAATTTTCTACGTTATATTTTTCTATAATTCACCAAGCAAAAACTCAACATAATATTTACAAAAATAAATATGAGGAGCAAATTTTAGTATTTCGTTTATTTAATGCATTTTCTTTTAGTTCTTAGAAATTCTACACCATTATGAAATAATGTCCAACACAAAGTGAATACTCTTGCCGTTCTTCAATCGATATGTCTGCTGAAATGGTTCACCAAGCTCATCGGATTCCGTCGCTAACTGATGCTCAAAATAGTCCATGTAGCAATATAAAAAATTAAGATTTAACGGCAGTAGTTCGATTGCACCAACATTTGTTCGAGCAGCAAGTAAACTATTTTTGCAAAGAAAATGTTAAACGTCTTTCTTAATGTTTTTCCATTGGATAAGCTCCTTTGAAGTAAGCTTTCGTAAATTGGAGCGTCTTGCATAAGCTTTCTTTTATCAGTGCTGTTAGAATTACCTGCTGAATTCAAAACTAATTTTTTTTAATTTAATTGATGCGCATCAAACGGCGAAAACTTAATTTCCAAAACATTCTAGCGCCTTTAACCATTGCTGTATGTTTACTTCAGTCATTAAGCTTTCAAAATCACTACAATAAACAAATGTGTTTCTTTGATTGACTGAAAAATATGGCAGAAATATATCTCGGATATTTCGAAAACCTGTAAATTTAAAACCGGGTTCAACCTTTGGTGTGTTCAGAAGTCTATAGTAGAATTGTATGAGCAATATTTTTGTGTTACATTTTTAACCGTTATTCCCCTGTTTTTTTTGGTTTTTTTACGACTATTTAAAAAAGGGGCCAAAGCAACCTATAATGGAGGAGGTAGAGGGTTAATATGTTTCACTAAAATCTTTCCAATAACATTGCTGAACACACCTGATACCTCAAAAGTAAGGATTGCATGGTTTCATATGAAGATATGCTCTGTGAATGGAGGGAAGGGCAAAATGTCAGACACGCCCCAAAATATTATTCCGATGTGAACTTTCAAAACACCGATACAAATACATTTTTATTTAGCCCCACTATCAGAATCCGTTATAAGAACCTTGTTATTTTCATACAAGTTGTAAATTGTCAATTGCCTATGAGTGTAATTAATATTCACATTTTGTCGGTGACGGCTTACTTGTACAGCTCATGGTTGTACCTTATCCCATACTCGCCACCAACGAAAATATTTTTTATCTCGTAACCCCAAGTATTATATCATTTGATGTGGAAATGGTCCAGGTATGATGAAATACTTGCAGAAAATAATTTTCGTTTTTCAAAGGACTTATTAATTACATTAATAATTACATACTTAGCCCAAAGTAGCTCCGTTTGCAAAAGTTATCCTTCTGTATATCTCCGTGCTGATGTTTTTACTGGTGTTAATGCTGGTTCCAAGATAGATATGGTCCTTCAATACTTCAAACGCGTAGTTATCAACAATGACGTGTTGTCCAAGACGCTGGGACTCTTTGTTTGTTGACACTAGGTACTTCGTCTGCTTTCGTTCACCATAAGACCCATTCGACGCGACTCTCATTTCAACTCTGAGAATGATGTAGTGACTGTTCGTGTGTTCATACCGCTTATGTCAATGTCATCGGAATACGCCAACAGAAGACACTTTTGTTGCAGTTAGTGCCATTATATAGTAGATCAGCAGTTATATCTTTCTCTATAATTTGATTGAAGAAGTCACGAGATAACAAATCACCTTGTCTGAAACTCCGTTTGATATTAAACGGTGGGAGAGGTCCTTCCTAATTTTCACTGCAATGGTTGACACTAATGGGATTTATATAATGTCAACCATTCTGCAAAAACGAATAAGCTTCGCAGGAATACCGAACTCAGACATTGTTGTGTAGAGGTAATCCCTAACCGGACTATCGAAGGCGACTTTATAATCAATAAATAGATGGTGTGTGTCGATCTGTTTTTCTTGGGTCTTCTCCAGAATTTGGCTCAGCGTGAAAATTTGGTTAATGGTAAATTTACCAGGTCTGAATCTACGTTCAATTAGGTTGTTAAGCATGGCTTCAATATTTCACACAGTACGCACGATAAGACCTTTATACGATGTTTAGAAGGCTTATACAACGGTAGATGTCGAAAGTTGTGGGGTCTCGTTTCTTATGTAGGGGAGAACACGGAGCATCCAATCATCGCGCATGCTTTCATTCAACTATATTCTGCTCATCGCCTCCGATCGTAAACAACTCGCGAGGCATACCATCAGCACCTGCAGCTTTTTTATTCTTCATTGTAAAAATAGCTTCTCATCATGTACAGCTGGACGGATATCCATACTATAATCCGTGACCCACCCTTTAAAAGGTCGCATAACACCTGCATGCAGGGTTTTATGTAGGCGGAATTCTATTTTAAAGCAGCCCTATCCGTTCGATCTCATTTCCTGAAGAGCGGTGATATCCGCCTTATACTTATCGAGGACGTCAACCGGCAATAGAGGGATTGGATATTCCATATCGGTAAATCATGGTCTTATTTTATTTGGAGGGTCATAAACATGGTTCATTTCCGAGGCATGTTTTGGTTTTTCATAAAAAAAAGATAAAGATGTGGCGCTTATAAGCCTCAAAGGGCTCTTCGGCAGAGCTTTTCTTCCAGTACTGTTGTGCCTGTTAAATGTTTGAACTTATATTAGCCGGTTCCAAACGGCAGAACTCTGCGCCATCACTTTTTCTGAGCTTTGGTACAGAGCATTTTTAAAAGCTTTTTCATGGCAAAGCTTTACTGGCGGAAAAATTGTCTGCCAACGTGGGTGCCGTTCGAATAAAAAATCTTTTCAAATGGGACTGAACCCACGACCTACAGATCAGAACACCAATGCACTACCCACTGAGCTATGGCACGGTTTTTAATTGGGTGAGATTTTTTATATGGCAGCTCCCAAGCCCAACGCAGAATCTCTTAATCTGCGAATGTAGCTCTTAAAAAAGCAGCAGAAGTCACCAGGGATGAGAAGGTTGAAGAAGTCAGTCAGCATGTAGCGAGTGGGTTGATGAGCACGATGTGACCATGCTAAACTAGAGGACAAGCTATGATTTGGACAGGGTCTAACTGTTAGATACTGATGAGAATCTTTAGACCTAATTGCTTTGGCTGCGAGTTTATAATAAGGTATAACCGTGAGCTGTATAAGCTATATGCCGACACCGACATAGCAAAACTCAACGATTGCGCTGCTGCATGTCGAGCGAAAGGAAGAACATGATCCATATAATTGGATGTTATTTTCGGAACCCGCTGGTGGACGATAAAGAAGAAGTATATTTGGCCTCCGGCGGAAAGACCAAGTACTGCAGAACTTGTCTAACTGGCGCCAGCTTGCGAGGAACAGTGATAGATGGCGAAGCATGTTCAATTCAGCCTCAATCAATTGCAGTGGGCACATAAGAGCAGAACTTACATTTGTTTGCGTATGTATTTTTAATTCACAATTACTAATTTTAACAATTATTATGAATAAAAATACATACACAACAAGTGTAAATTCTTCTATTCATTTTACCACTACAAGTGAAAATCTGTTTAGGCCGAATTGAAAACGCATATGTCTCATAATTTTTCCTTAGAATCGACCCTCAATTGTGGCGTTATCTGGTAACAACTTTCACCATACTCATAACAGAAATCTTCACCATCTACAACAGCCACAACCCTGTCTCAGCACGTTTCTCTTTAGCATTCAACAACCTGAGAATTTTTGGGCACCAATCATTTTTGTTTGTTTGCGGTAATAAGTAATAAAATAAATTGTGAACATTATGAGCAATTCTCTTTATGTGCGCTAAGTCTGAAATGACGTAGTCATAATTGATCCTAAATTGCGTGGTTTTAAGTACCCGTGTTTCTTCACGAAAGAACTAAGCACCCACCGAATTGCGGGAGTCTCGTGTCGATAATTCTTCGTAAATGGTAGCGAAACTACAAATTGTCCAAATGTGTTCCGAAAAGTTGTATAGTGTATAGTTCTTCACAATATACTACTGTGATCAAAAAGTAAGATGAATTTTGAAACACAAATGGTATATTAATTCATCTAAATTTATTTTGTCTCCTTTAAAGTATTCTCCTCCAGCTTCAATATATTTGTTTCCAACGAATTTTCCACTTATCAAAACATTTCAGGTAATTGATCTTCGGTATAGCCTTCAAAGCAGCCAGCGAATTGTCTTTAATGACTTCAAGTGACTCAAAACGATGTCCACGTAGTGGACACAGAACCATATTAGCTGAATATGGCGCTTATGGAACAAAAAGGCTTTCATTTTTGCTGAAAAACTGATGAATAGCATTTGCTGTGTGAGATGATGTATTGTCGTTATGCGAACCCCATGTGCTGTTTTGCAATAGATCAGAACGATTTTTACAAATTGATTCACGGACACTACCTAAATAATAAAAAAATAAATATGTGGCACTTGAAGCCCCGAAGGGCTCATTGGCCGAGCTTCTCTTCCATTACTGCTCTGTGTGTTAAATTTTGGTAAGACCTACTTATTTTAGCCGGGTCCGAACGGCAGAATCATTGTGACATTACTTTTTTTGAGCTTTGTCACAAAGTTCTTTTAGAAGCTTTTCTTTGGCAAATTATTACTGACGGAAGAATTGCCAATTGCTTGCCGACAGGTGGGTACCGCTAGAAAGAAAAATCTATTCGATATTAAATTTATGCTTCAGCCGGGTATTGAAAACTTGACCTATAAATCAAAAGGCCAACGCACTAACCACTGAGCTCAGACATCACTGATTTATTAATTACTTTGCACAAAAAGTGATCAAATAGAATAAAAAACACGATTTAATTGCTGGCTAAAAACACAAGACTACTCTTCATGGTGATGCGGTAAAAATTCATTTATTTTGTTGTTTGAGATTTTACCTTCCCTATATGCTTATTTAATCTCGCACGTGTCAATGTTTCTCATGCTTCAGATCCAGTTTCTACTGCAAAATGGACTGATATGCTGTATTCAGCCCACTTCACTCTTTCTTTTGAACTTTCTGCTATGAGTGTCAGTGCTTACAGCCTGAAAATAGGAGTCGAAATCTGCAATTTAGTCTGCAGCAGCTTTAAATTGTTTGACATCTTATAAAAGTACGAGCAGAAAAATAAAGACCAGCAGAATTATTGCGAAGAAATTGGATTGCCAAAAGTTTCTGGCAATCCAATTCTCTCAAGTAACTGACAATTTCTTAGGAACAAGGGAAAATTATCAAAATGCACGCTTGCGATATATATTGATATTAAATTATGACGAGATACGTGTTGCATTTCAATTTTTGATGTAACCTAATGGCCCCATCTAAACCATAAATGTTCTTAGGTGCTCCTTTCCTCACGGGGTATATTTCCACTAGAGAAACCAATGCAATCAATATTATAAAAGATACAGGGGACCATACTATTGCCTAGTTATTGCTTAATCAACCATATAAAACCTAATTCATAATACAATTATAGTTTTGTGTGTGAATATTCAGAGTAACAGCCGATAGTTTTAATATGACAAGTTAAGAGAATGCACTAGTTATTGTTGCTCAATTGTTTTCTTTTTTTAGACAAATGACACGAGAATCTACACAATAGGTAAAGGAGAAAAATGGAGTGTGAGGTCAAACAATATATCTTTGTATTTAGTTATTCTTACTGCCAATTTCCGTAAGGGAATATAACAACATTTTTTTGCATTTTCGAGTATTTTTTCCATTAAATTGGGCCGTATGTCGTGAATAGCGCAATATTTGTTTTTAAGCACGAAGAATGTCTGGTTGTTTCCCAAAGGAATTGGTCCAATTATGTTTACCCTTAAATGAGCGTTGTTTTTCATGTACAAACTCGCTCTTTCAAAAACTTAGTTTAGTTTTCTTCTGTTTAGTCGGAACATATTATAAGTTTAAAACATATATAGAACAGCTGCGTTCGTTTGCATGCGAGTTGCAAAAGAACACTCGCTTATTTATCGAATTGCATACAAAGCAATAACAATAATAACCTAGCTCGCTTATTTTATGCGAGTTTAATGAACTCGCTTCAATTTAAGCGACCTGAGTTGTAGGGTTGCAAAATAAAGCAATTGCAAATAAAAATTTTTTTAAATAATTGAAAATTTTACCACAGAATCCACAGAATTGCTTCATTTTCGTTTTGATTTCGTGCTTAACTGACTGTCATACTCCGATTTTGAAGAAGAAATCGAGATGGCACACATTGAGGACCTTTGTCAAGCTGATGTGGAATCTTATATCCTTCAAGAAAGAGGAACTAATAATGACTCGGCTATATTACTGGATAAACCCGAAGGAGAACTAACTCATAGAGAGGCTAAAAACGTCTCGAACGTTGGAGGCCATTTGTATGGCGTAAAACGAATTTGAACTTCAGTGGTCTTGGAATTATTGGGCTAGACTGAGCTTTCACAGGATTTATTGAACTCCACTACTGTTTTTTATTTTTTTTTATATCGGGCTTGAAAAACAAAATCATATATGAGAGCAATATATATTCTACCCAACGACAAATATTTGAAAAATTGAGGGGCGTCATACATTTTAACGATAACAACAAAGAATTTCCCATAACTCACCCAAGCCACGATAAATTATTAAAGGTTCGAGCTGTATTTGATTTACTGAATAACAACTTTAGCAACAACTTGTTCCGCTAGAACAAAGTATATCCATCGACGAGCAAGTGTATACAACAAAGTTATCACATTATATCACACAATACTTACCCAACAAGTCACATAAGTGGGGATTTAAATGATACATTATCTGCAGTCTTCAAGAATATGGTCATAAGCTTGAAGTCTATACTGGCAGCAGGAATCAATATATATCTAATTCCACTCAACCTAATTTAGGAGAACCTGGTAATATTGTGGTCAGGCTAGCTCGTTTAGTGCCAAGAGAGTTAAATCATATTATCTATTTTGATAATTTTTACACCTCTTTGAATCTTGTCACATTCTTTGCCAAGAAAGGTATTTATTCCCTTGGCATTGTTCGAATCAATAAACTACGAAAATGTAAACAAAAACGTTGTCTGGAATGCAAAAATAATGGATATAGAACGAATACAAAAGAACAGAATGGCAACTGAAAAATTGGGAATACAACAGAAGACGCAAATAACGATGAACCACAAAGAAGACGTAGACAATATTAAACAGATTTGCACAGCAGCAATCAGATTCGAAAAGTAGAAGAAAAATAAAGAAATGAAATTAATAGTGAATTGTAAGGTGCTTGGTGAAGGTATTAACATATGTTTTTTGTTTTTGATTTGTAATGTTTTTATTATATTTATATATTAATAAAAAAAAGACTCCTTGATGATGACACGAAAAATGTCGAAGGAGGAAAATAAAATTAGAATTTAACATTTAATTTCTCAAAAACAAAAACGAACTAAGAAGACCGCCCTAAGGTAAGCACAACAATTAAAGAATTGTTCTTAATTAAACACATTAATAACAAGCGAAGGGCAAAGCCGCCAAATAAATACATATCAGAATTAATAAATATAATAACACGGACACAACATGAAAGGTTTTTTCAAAAAAGTCACTAAAACACAATTTTAAAATGCACGATACACTAAAGATGATATACAAAATACAACTCCAATTTATGGAAAAAGTACTACAAATTGAAATTAAAGAAACTCACACACGGGTGACGTTGACATTCTAGACTCGTTTATAGGACGATAATATATTACTAGTATATATTACTAGGCTCAGTGGTTAGCGTGTTGGTCTTCTGATCTATAGGCCGTGGTTCAATTCCCGGCTGATGCATAACAAATTTAATATCGAAAAGATTTTTCTTTCGAATGGTACCCACCTGCCGGCAAGCAATTGGCAATTCTTCCGGCAGTAACAATTTGCCAAGAAAAGCTTCTAAAAGAACTTTGTGACAAAGCTAAAAAAAAGTGATGTCACAAGGGTTCTGCCGTTCGGAGCCGGCTACAATAAGTAGGTCCCTTCTAATAATTTAACACGCACAGCAGAGAGAGAGGCTTTACGCCTGCATCGGTTTAAGGGGTCCACTATCTCCCAGCTCTCCATTTGGTCCATCGAACCGGATCAAGCAAAGATCTTGTCACTCAAGTTCGTTTTTTTTTATTTCAAATAGAAATTAATATTTGAATTTACAACTGTTTGCACAAAATAATCTCTGTGGTTTGGTGAATACACAATACTGTCGGGCCTGGTGCGAAGAAAATCCAGAAATTATTCACCAATAACCATTACATTCACTTGAACTTACTGTTGGTGTGGTTTTTGCTCAGGTGAAATCATCGGTCCTTACTTCTTCCAAAACGAAGCGGGTGACACCGTCTCTGTAAATGGAGAGCAGTATGGATTGATGATAACCAACTTGTTATGGCAGAAATCGGGAACAGGTGACCTTGACAACATCTGGTTTCAATAGGACGGCACTATCGATTATTTGTAACATTGTAACATCGAATGGCTTCTAAGAAGTTGTGATTTAACCCTTAAATGCGCGATTTTTTCCTTTTTTTTTAAATATGTGCTATTTTAAACCTATTTAGTTCACTAATAATAATAAAAACATTTGGCAATTTTTAGAGTGCTATTTAGACAATAATGGTAAGTTGATTTAATACAACATTGTGCATTCATCAGAGTTTATTATGTATGAAAAGACCTTTTATAAAAACATATTTATTTATACAGTACGATAGTTGTAAGAACAGTTTTTATTTGTTATATCAATTAGAGAACCACCACACTTCAGCCATTGTTTTCAAGTGTATCCAGTAAACTTTGGGTATTTGCACCTTTGCTGTTTTTCCACCCAAATTAGCCAATATGCTGTTTTGTCGAGCCTATCATCTTTGGATGGCCCCACTTGTGTATCAACTCGGCGTTTTTTATGCTCCACTTCTACCTTCTTACTGAAAGAAGGTCGACCACGTTTAAAACAATTAAAAGGAATGGTCATCCTGCACAACGATTCTGCTAGCTCCAGCCTAAACTTGCACAAATTCAACTTCGCCATGTCGGCGGGCGTCTTGGTTACTGAAACTTTCTGTCACTATCCAGACATTTATTATACCAAGGTCGAGTAACTGGTAAAATAATCTGAGGGTACATTTACGACTCTTCCTAGTAATATAATATCGTCTAATAAACGAGTCTAAAGGGTTATCCATTTTGCGGTTTCAAAAGTAAATGTAAATAAAACACATATAAAATATTTTTTATCATTATATTTCTTTTTTATTATAAAGTTTGAACGTTGACATTATGTGTGAAATACTACATCATTTAAATGACCACCACGCGAATTGTTGCAAGCATCGATTCTTTTGAGGTAATTTTCGACCACTTTTTGACACATATTGGGCGGTATCTCAGCCATAACGTGACGAATGTTGGTTTTTAGGTGCTCAAGAGTTAAAGGTTTATCTGCATTAACACGGTCTTTCGCGTAGCCCCACAAAAAAAAGTCAAGCGGTGTCAAATCGCATGATCTTGGTGGCCACTTGATATCGCCACGACGAGAAATTACGCGGCCAGAAAATTTCTCTTGTAATAAAGCCATATTCGCTCGAGTTGTGTGGCATGTGGCACCGTCTTGTTGAAACCACATATTCTCTAAGTCGTATTCTTCAATTCAAAAGTCGGTTATCATATGACCACAACGCTCCGAATTGACGGTGACAGTCGTTCCATCGTCGTTTTCGAAGAAGTAAGGTCCAATAACACCTCCGGACCAAAGAGCGCACCAAGCAGTGACTTTTTGTGGATGTAGTGGCCTCTCTTCAATTACTTGAGGATTCTCAGAACCCCAAATACGACAATTTTGTTTGTTAACATACCCACCGAGTGAGAAATGTGCTTCGTCGCTGAAGAAAATTTTGTTCGAAAAATCGCCGTCCACCGCCTGTTGTTCAAGCACCCATTCGACGTATCTACGACGTTGTGAATGGTCAGCTGGCTTCAGTTGTTGTGTGAGCTGGATTTTATATGGATGTAGGTGTAGATAGAAATGCAAAATTCGCCATAATGTGCCGTAAGAAAGTCCTAATTCTTGAGAACGACGAGGAATCGACACATTCGGGTCTTCGGCAACACTTTCACTTACAGCAGCGATATTTTCGGTGGTACGAGCGAAACGATGATGCACAGGCCTTACAATATCTGTAACCGATCCAGTCTCTTCATATTTCTTCACAATTTTGCCAATTGCTTGCGTAGTTGGACGATTATGTAAACCATAATCTCCTCTTAAAGCACGATATGTGGCTGTGGCAGAATCACCATTTTTGTAGTAGGTTTTTACAATTTTAATGCATTGTGCGATAGTTAAGCGATCCATTTTCGCAAATGTCAGACTTTGAACTGAAAAAGAAAGAAATTGTTTTAACAACTCATTTTGACAGATATCGAATTCTAGCCCTATACTTTTGAAACCGCGAAATGGATAACCCTTTAGAAGGTCGACGTCACCCGTGTGTGCGTTTCTTTAATTTCAATTTGTAGTACTTTTTCCATAAATTGGAGTTGTATTTTGTGTATCATCTTTAGTGTATCGTGCATTTTAAAATTGTGTTTTAGTGACTTTGTTGTACGTTTAATGTGTTTGGGCATGATCATATATCTTTTGCATTGTAGTAAATATTTCAGTCTTTCGTTTTGTTTGGCTAGTTTTTTCTGGCATTTAAAAGAATGCTTAATTCTTACACTTTTTTCGTTACTGCTATATGTTTGAAACAGCCTTTCACGTTGTGTCCGTGTTATTATATTTATTAATTCTGGTATGTATTTATTTGGCGGCTTTGCCCTTCGCTTGTTATTAATGTGTTTAATTAAGAACAATTCTTTAATTGTTGTGCTTGCCTTGGGGTGGTCTTTTTGGTTCGTTTTTGTTTTTGAGAAATTGAATGTTAAATTCTAATTTTATTTTCCTGCTACGCGTTTCGACATTATCATGTCATCCTCAGGGAGTCTGTTTTTATTAATATATAAATATAATAAAAACATTACAAATCAAAAACAAAAACCATATGTTAATACCTTCACAATGCATCTTACAATTACCTTTGGTTGTATTCTCAATGTTTCAGTTGTCATTCTGTTCTTTTGTCTCTGTTTATATCCAGTATTTTTGCATTCCAGACAACATTTTTGTTTACATTTTCGTAGTCGATTGTTACGAACAGTGTCAAGAGAATAAATACCTATCTTGGCAAAGAATGTGACAAGATTCAAAGAGGTGTAAAAATTAGAGTGGAATTAGATATATTTTGATTCCTACTGCCAGTATAGACTTCAAGCTTATGACCATATTCTTGAAGACTGCAGATAATGTATCATTTAAATCCCCACTTATGTGACTTCTTGGGTAAGTATTGTGATATAATGTGATAACTTTGTTGTATACATTTGCTCGTCGATGGATATACTTTGTTCTAGCGGAACCTTGCTAAAGTTGTTGTTCAGTAAATCAATACAGTAATAATTTATAGTGGCTATAGGAAATTCTTTGCTGTTATCGTAAAATTTTTCAAATCTTTTTTTTTCTGGCATTCGTTTTTATGGGTTAAAATCCATATTTCTCACTCTGGTATAATATACATAGTATTAGAATGTTTCACAACGGATGAGTAAATCAAAATATTATACCTAAGAACTTATTGAAATCATTTTCAGACATTGATGTAGGATTTGAATATATATTGCTCTCATACGTATATGATTTAGTTAAACATTCTATAAAAATTCTATTGACATAAAATATATTACATGTAACAATTTCTTTTGCATATTATCTACCTGGGATTGATAACCTTATTAGTTGAACATTGAAATGATATTAATTTGTCATCCGTGTAGAACTGTATGCAAGGCGGCTCTGTAATTTTAAATTTGTTCTAACTTATTATCGTTGTGCAGGCATCACTATTCCATGAATAGCTAGTGGTTTATTTTTTACAAGGAACCAAAATGGATAAGTTTCTCTATATTAAAGTAAAACTTAAGTCTACTGGATATTTCTTATAGGCAATGTGTTAAGGAGTTGATGTTCTAGGCAGTCTCTTTTTGCTTTCCATAGAAATGAGTAACAAAAGATAATTGAGAATTGTCGTAAACAAATCAAAGCCTGTTATAGAATCTGCTTTAAGAAATTGAACATTTACAGGTAGATATTAACCCTTATTGATAATTCCGTTCTGTTATTACTCTTTTAGTTTTAGAGTTAGCTACACACTTTAAAAAGAACAGTTTATTGGATTTGTGTGGGCCTTAATCCTATAATGAAAAAATGTTTGGTAGGGGCAGAGTCAGGGGTAAATATGATTTTTAGGGGTTCGTTCAAAGTCATATATTAAGGAATTATAGCCCGCCCTGATAGCTTTCAACAAGTTATAGTATTTATAAATAAGATAATCAACAACTGTGCTATGATAAAAATAAAAAAAAAACATTTTGGCAGTTCTAAAAGGGTTAAGTAAATAAATTATTTTTGTCCCGAAAATGTTTCAATGGTGTTCAGATTAAACCGACCGCCCACAGAAGCTTCATGTTTACGGTGCTTTTGTCAACGCCCTTTTGTACATTGATTGTATTCACAAGAATACTGACTTCCGAACGTATGTGCCATTTGCATCAACATGCACTATTAACCGCCGCAAATAAGTTGTACGGCACAGGAAACTGCGATGGGTATCTATTAGAAAACAATGATCCAAAACACAAAAGACCTTTCTGCACAGCATGAAAAGGGCGACATGAGATTCATCAAATGATTTGGCTACTGCTCTCACCAGACTGAAATCCAATTGAAAATTTTTGGGCCATCGTCATTAGAAATTTCAAGCAGCTCGGCGGTTTTCCACCAGATTGTGCGAACAATTTGAGACAAAGTAGCCCCAGCGGTTGTGCCCAAATTATGGAGAATCAAGGAGAGTGGATAAAATTTTAATGTTTGTGTATTAGCCAAGGGAACAATAAAACATTTTATCAAAACAGATCAAACAGAGTATCATTTTTTCATTACTTCCCATCTATTTTCCACCGTGAGTATATTTCAGATATTTTTCAAAAAATTTCGGACTTATCTGTAAAAGCCTATATCGATAATAGTGATTACAGTGTGGTAGACAAAAACTCTTTGGCAACGGATGAGGAAGTAAAAAGCAGCAGCTGCAGAAAGCAGCCAAGTAATTATTTTTTCATGGCAGTGGATTATAATTTATACGCACAAAAATTCGAGTATTCGTGTAGGAAAAATTAAGAGGTTTTATAAGAATTTCCGAGGAAGGGTTGATCATGTTATCAAAATTAAAAAAGACGAAACTATTATTCTTAAAAAAGGGGGTATGCGTACGTACACAAATAGACCCAAAAGACTTAGTATTGCACAAAGAGAATTTGTGAGAAATCACATTAACATGATACCAAAATATCAGAACCATTATAGCACTGTTAATAAAACTTATTTGAACCACGATATATTCATTGCCAGCTTGTACAAAGACAACTATATTCTTTGGTGTCGCGAACAAAGAAAATATTTGGCACTAAGTATAATATTGGGTTTAAATTCCCAAAATCCGACACATGCAAGATGTGTGATGGGAAAAACATCTAGATGGAAACTACAAAAAAAAGCAAAGATGAGAAAGAAGTACTTAAACTAAAAAACGCTCAATACACATAAAGCCAGTGCTAAAGAAACACAAGATTTTCAAAAATTGCCCTACAAAAGCTGTACATTCATAATTCACAAAAAACATTTGAATACCGAAAAATCGAATTGAAACCGATTTATATGGGAAATCGAATTTTTAAAAGAGCTAAGCCTATAATGCACTTACAATTTTTTTCCAAACGACAATTTTTTCTTTTCTATAAAGTATCGCCTAGCTACTGCCGTAGCTCAGTGGTTAGTGTGTTGGCTTTCTGATCGGTTGAAGTATATTTATATATATATTCCATATGTATATCCATATATATATATATATATATATATATATATATATATATATATATATATATATATATATATATATATATATATATATATATATATATATATATATATATATATATATATATATATATATATATATATATATATAAAGGGTTATCCATTTCGCGGTTTCAAAAGTATAGGGCTAGAATTCGACATCTGTCAAACTGAGTTGTTAAAACAATTTCTTTCTTTTTCAGTTCAAAGTCTGACATTTGCGAAAATGGATCGCTTAACTATCGCACAATGCATTAAAATTGTAAAAACCTACTACAAAAATGGTGATTCTTCCACAGCCACATATCGTGCTTTAAGAGGAGATTATGGTTTACATAATCGTCCAACTACGCAAGCAATTGGCAAAATTGTGAAGAAATATGAAGAGACTGGATCGGTTGCAGATATTGTAAGGCCTGTGCATCATCGTTTCGCTCGTACCACCGAAAATATCGCTGCTGTAAGTGAAAGTGTTGCCGAAGACCCGAATGTGTCGATTCCTCGTCGTTCTCAAGAATTAGGACTGTCTTACGGCACATTATGGCGTATTTTGCATTTCTATCTACACCTACATCCATATAAAATCCAGCTCACACAACAACTGAAGCCAGCTGACCATTCACAACGTCGTAGATACGTCGAATGGGTGCTTGAACAACAGGCGGTGGACGGCGATTTTTCGAACAAAATTTTCTTCAGCGACGAAGCACATTTCTCACTCGGTGGGTATGTTAACAAACAAAATTGTCGTATTTGGGGTTCTGAGAATCCTAAAGTAATTGAAGAGAGGCCACTACATCCACAAAAAGTCACTGCTTGGTGCGCTCTTTGGTCCGGAGGTGTGATTGGACCTTACTTCTTCGAAATCGACGATGGAACGACTGTCATCGTCAATTCGGAGCGTTATGGTCATATGATAACCGACTTTTTTTGCCTGCTATTGAAGAATACGATTTAGAGAATATGTGGTTTTAACAAGACGGTGCCACATGCCACACAACTCGAGTGAATATGGCTTTATTACAAGAGAAATTTTCTGGCCGCGTAATTTCTCGTCGTGGCGATATCAAGTGGCCACCAAGATCATGCGATTTGACACCGCTTGACTTTTTTTTGTGGGGCTACGCGAAAAACCGTGTTTATGCTGATAAACCTTTAACTCTTGAGCACCTAAAAACCAACATTCGTCACGTTATGGCTGAGATACCGCCCAATATGTGTCAAAAAGTGGTCGAAAATTACCTCAAAAGAATCGATGCTTGCAACAATTCGCGTGGTGGTCAATTAAATGATGTAGTATTTCACACATAATGTCAACGTTCAAACTTTATAATAAAAAAAAAATATCATGATAAAAAATATTTTATATGTGTTTTATTTACATTTACTTTTGAAACCGCAAAATGGATAACCCTTTATATATATATATATATATATATATATATATATATATATATATATATATATATACTACTACTTACTTATGTGGCCATAACAACCGAATACTCTGTTCCTCGCTAGCTGGCGCCAGTTAGAAATTCCAAGCGCCGTCAGGTTCTCCAGTACTTGGTCTTTCCACCGGAGGTGAGGTCTTCCTCTTCTGCGTCGTCCTCCATCGGGCTCCGAATATAACACCTTCTTAGCTGGAGCTTG